>JAMXBD010004024.1:0-89047 GCA_024138025.1 Combretum micranthum | reverse complement strand
TTGCCATGAACAAATAATTATTGTGAATCCTCTTTTCTTAATATGTTTTTATATCTCCTTAAGCTTCATAATTCCATATATGGTCCTCTAAAGTTGTGAAAGTACGCCTTACACTTAATATAAAAGCTTTTGGGAATGGCTAAGGTTGTCATACTTAAGCTTTATATTGAGTGTGGCGGACTGTCACGTTTAGGGTACCCATTGGGGCGTGACAGTTTAAGTTGGTATCAGAGCATGGTTTAAGAACCTAGGAATCATAATTATAGAAATGGACTTAAGAAGAATTGCTTAGATAGAAGCAAGAAAAACTAGATAAAATAGAATGGGTAGAATAAGTCTTCTAATATCTTTCTTTTACGTAGATCACCATAGATGAGGCCCGTCTCCAAGCCAAGAACTTTCCGAAAAGGACCCTTCGAAACACCAGAAGATTATCGATTGAGACTTAGAGTTATGTGAAGATTTGCCCTAGCTGGAACCTAAGACCGTCCGAGAAATGTTCCAAATATGGAAGAGAGGAATGATACAAACAGAATGGAGGGAAGTGGTACAGACCATTCACAACTGTCCATAGGAAAGAAACTGACCGAGTTGGAAATGATATACGCCGTGGAACGTATGCGGCCATTGCTGAAGATAGACCTATGTTGAAGGAAGCCACATTCGTTCTTAGGAAAGACGGGGGACGAACTTCACCAGATTTCCAGACATGGAGGAAAATTGGACCTATGTTCGTTTACGCCCACGACAACTTGATGGATCACCTTGAATGGATGAAGGCGGACATCAATGACATTTCCATTGGCATGGAGTGTACCAGGAGGTACTACGACCCCAACCCAAGTGCCCACGGACCGCCTACCTTTATGGGAATCCAACTAAGGAGGAACGAGCCCCTACGCCTGCGGATGATGGATCAATAATAAGGGAAGAGCCTATGGAGAAGATGAAGAGAGTGAAGATTCGGAGGAAGACCCGGAAGAAGAGAATGAAGCAGGAACAGAAGAAGGAAACCAGACCACTATTGAGAGGAAGAACCCCATAATAGCACTGAGGAAAGGATTCCGCTACTTAAAGGGACTCAACACAAAAGATCGAAACTGGTGTAAGATGCTCCACCAATGAGAACATAGCATGGAGACCGATGGAGCCGTTACTTGGAGAACCATTCATGACATAGTACCAGAGATGACTAGAGATGAGCTAACCGACGTACCCGAAAGATCAGAGAGGCAGCCGGAAGAGGAGGAAATATTTCAGCCAATTCATGAGGGACTGGAACCCAGGATCGTCCAGCAGCAACCCGGGAGATGCGCCCGAGGAATGAAGAAAGGAGGGAAGGAAAGGAGCATATCCCTAAAAGTCCAGCTTAGATTTTGTAATCATAGACTAGATTCATGATCTTAGTCTATCTTTTAATTCTCGGAACAATGCTTGTTATTTCCGATGTAATTTTCTTTTGTGATTTGTCTTATTTCCGATTTCACGTATGAACTTTATTTCTATGATAATGCTCTAAGTTTGATTTCAGAAATTGTTTTGATTTAAATTTTGTTAGCTTTTATGCATATTTAATTTTCCGTTATACCCCCCAATTTCCGGCAAAAATTTAATTAAGTTATCCAAACTTTATAAAACTTGACTTAGGAAAGTTTAAAACAGCCAAAATAGGAGTAGACGAAGAAGGGAACGAAGCGCCTCTAACCAACCAGACATAGAAGCAGATCAACCTGCTGTTCAAGGAGCCGCCGCACCTCAAAGGGACTTACACGCCACGTTAGGACACCTAACCCACGTATTAGAAGAAATTAGCCAAGATATGCCAGCACAAGCACCCGTACCTGAGGCAACACCAGCAACAGCATCAGTGACAGCCCCAGTGTCTATACCAACCCCACCACCACAACAAGCTTCAACAGAGGCATCTGTGCATAGGAACATGCATAGCCAAAGTGCACCTCTACCTCCATCTCCACCGCCAAGACCTTACAAAAGCATGTTACCTAACTTCATCAAAAGCAACCGCTTTTTCGAGGGAGCTTATGACAAGCCAAAAGAGGCAGAAGATTGGTTATCTCAAATAGAAATGTCCTTTGATGCATATGAAGTTCCGCCCCATTTGCAAATCAAGTATGGAACATTCATGCTTCATCTAAACCCTAGGATATGGTGGGAGTCAAGGAAAAGAGATCTAATGACTCCAATCACTTGGGAAATGTTTAGACAAGAGTTTTTGGAGAATTATTTCCCAGGAAGTTTACGAGTAAGGTATAGCGCGGACTTCTTACAAATTGCTCAAAAGGGAAGAACAATCGAACAATACGAAACCGAGTTCAGTAGATTGTTGCAATATGCACCAGACTCCTATAAGTACAGTGAAGAATTGAAAAGACAAGTCTTTATAGGAAGATTGGACGAAGACCTAAGGATGAAGTTGGAAGAATTTGACATAAGGAATTTTCGAGAATTAGTGGAAAGAGCTCGGATTGTAGAAGGAGCAAGGAAAAGGAGAGAAAGAATAGAAGAAGAAGAAGACCCAAACATTGAAAGGGAATTTTACGTAGAACCCCATCTCATGCCCCTACTAAAGAAAAACAAGAACGATAGTAGGAGGATCATACCAAGGGGTATTAAGTGTTGGAAGTGCAATGGAGCACACTACCCGAAGAAGTGCCCCCAGCTATTTGGAAAATGTTTCTTCTGTGGAAATACAAACCATAAGATGTCAAAATGCCCAAACAGAGGGGTAGATGCTTGCTATGTTTGCAATCAGAAAGGACATTTTGCCAACAACTGTCCACAAGGAAGGAATATTCTGTCAAGATCATCAGAGGAAGTTGTTCCTATAAGAATGAGAAAGGAAATGGAAGTAGAAGTGAAAGCAGACCTGGACTACTGCTTCGGAATTCGAGTATACAACTTGGAGGGACGATGGATAGTGAAGAAGTGAACAAAGAAATGGAAACTTGACTGCCTTGGAGTACATTAGAGGCTATAACAGCGATGCGGAACCAGTCAATCTCCAACCTTCTTTTATTGATGTTGTTTCTTTATAAGTAACAGAGGAATGTAAAGTTTTCTTTATGTGGATGAATAGGAGCGATAATCCCCTCTTGTGTACATAAGAAGTTTAGTAAATCAGAATGTTTTACTCTCTTGAAGTTCAAAGTATTACATTCTTTCTATATATATGACAAACGATCAACCTAGTTTAAGATAATGCGAAAGAATGAGGAAACCCAAGAAAATTGGTCGAACTTTCAGCAAAGACGTGAGGACATGAAGTCACCTGACTCTAAGGAATAATGGAAATAAGTAATCTTTTGAATAAGATGTATACCTCTCAAATAAGATCCCAATAAGAAGAAACAAGGAGAACATAGAGCTTACAAAACAAAAAGAAATAGTTGGCAAAGGATTTGCTAACATAAGAAAAGAACAGACACATTCTTTCAAGTTGATAAAGGAAATTAAGTAGCTAAAGAGTGAAGAGAAATTGACCTTTGGAGACATTCATAAGTTCCAATAAGAAGTTTTGAAAAGAATTCTGGATACAGATTTCACTCAGAGAAACATGGAAAAATAGCCTAATGAGGAAGTTGGAGAAACTGCAACAAGGAAATCGAGACCTTATGTCATGAAGTATGCCATCACGAAACATACCCATCCAGCTTGTAATGGAGAAAACCCTAAGCCAACGTGTTAATTTTCGAAAAGGAACAAAGCGAAAACCTTTTAAGGAGCAAACACGTTTTTCTCAAGATTAAGATCACGATACCACCAAAGGATCAAATCAAGAAGGAATGACCCTCAAATTCTTTATCAATCCACAAGATTTAGTAATACTTTCTGGACTAAAGAATAGTGATATAGCCTGAAGAAGGAAAGAAGTAATCTAAGAATGTAATCTTAAGTATAGGAAATTAATAAAAGGGAGTTTAAAAGCCGAACCTTGAAGTTCACAACAAGGTTTAAAAGAGGAACCACGTCGGTAGGATATTAAGATCAACCGTATAAAAATAACAAAAGAGCTTAGATAGAAGATACGAAGGATAAAGAAGGGATAAGGAAGAAAATGTATTAAAGGAAGCTAAAGGATGATTTAGCATAACTAAGGACAAGGAAGTTAGTAAGAAAGAATCATGAGTACGGTTCATAATTTGGGACAACAACATATCAAGAGAACTCAGATAACCGAAGTTCAAGGGACATTAGAAGAAAAGAAATATGGATAAAGAATAAAACACCAAAGGATGAAAAGGTTTATGAAATTCAATGAAAACGGAATTAACCTTCTCAAGATTTTGATTTCTCACAAACGATAACAAGAAGGCAAGGATGCTTATGGTATAAATTGAGTAACTACAAAGATGGTTCGTTTCATAATCGGTCAATATAACGCTCTCTAAAGGAAAAGAGATGAAAGCAAAAGAGATCAGTCAGAGATATGACAAACTGGACGCAAGAATGGGAACGAAGAGGAACTAATAAAGAATTTTGGACCCCTGATACTACAAACGATCAAGGAAAACCATTCAAATACCTTGGAGGAACAATCAAGAGCATCTCATGAGATGATAAAGGCACAAGATAGACGAAAATAATAACGGAAAAGAAGGACCTTAAAAATCTCAAAATGAGAATCAGGTGAGTTTAAAGATAGGAAGTAATCATAAGACGAGAAGGAAGTTGATTATTACATAAACATATCGGAGATGTGCAACAATTCCCCGTTTACAAAAGGTTAAGGAATCAAGTTATAAGGATAAAAGTCAATGTTTTTAAAGAGAATTTTCCTTATGATATACCCAATATATTATCCACAAGAGTTCAGAGGATGAAATGAGGAAATCAATTAAAGAGATCTTTTTGAAGAAGACGCATAACCCAAGTAACCAAGTGGTTAGAACCACAAGTAGGAATTTCCAAGTTTTGAGGACAAAACTTTCTTTAAGGGGGGTAGGTTGTAAACCCCTAAATTTTCGGAATCGGTTTAGCATAAAACCCTAACCGGAAGTCAAACGAAACCCTAAAGGTCAACAAAACCCTAGTTTACCGTATCCATCTAAATCCGGCATTGCCGTTTTCTTTGGCCCTGAAAAACGAAGTTGGATATTAGCTAAAATAGTTCGTAATAACCATAGGTTTTATAAAAGTTTCAGTTTCGCGAAATTCGGGTGTCCTTCGAACCCGATCGGACACAGTTCTCGAAAAACGTGTCCGGAAGCCCGGAATAGTAAAAATATTCCGAATATACCGTTAGACTCGTAAAAATATAAGTTTTCCAAAAATATCAGTTTCGTAATTTTTCGGTAAGTAAAAATAACAGATATAGCTATTATACGCGTATTTTCTTACTACCGGTACTTTAATTGTCATATCTACTTTACATTACACTATTCATTACTATTCTACACTATTCTTTTATCTCTACTTTTTCTTACACCTATTCTTACACTCTACATAACCTATAATCTTAACTTTTTACCTTTCCCATAACTTTATATCACATCTACCTTACATATTACATCTTTTATTTTCCAAAAAGTCAAAAAAATAAATCAACTTCCCCTCTACCCATATGGCCGGCGCCCCCCTCTCTCTTCCCTCAATTTGTTTTAATTTTCTTTATTTTAATCACACAAAAATCACTCCACATTTTCCTATAAATACCCCCCTCCTCTTTCACTTCTTTCACACCACTTCTACACTAAAATTACTCTCTCAAAATCTCTCAAGAATTTCTCTCCAAGAAGTTCTTCAAGAAGTCCTCTTTAGCTCATCTTCTTTAGGTAAAAGTTCTCAAGAAGTCCCATGTTCATCTACTTAGTATGAGCTTAGTGTGTGTTTTCTAAAACCATGAAGGTTAAGAAAGCAACAATAGGTTCATACTTTGTTTTTGTTCATAATCATAATTCCTTTATGTTCATGTTTCCTTTATATTCATTTATGTTTCTCTTATGTTCATTTATGTCTCTTTTATGTTCATAACTATCTACTATATCTATATAGCTATATATACTATTTAGAGCATATAAGCTCAATCTTGCAATTTATTTACCTTTCATGCAATTTATTTACTTCAATGCATTTATTTATTCAAGTTGTTTTTAAGACTAGTCTCTAGTCTTAGACTTGTCCTCATCAAGTCAAAACAAGTTTTCTTTCTTTCATTTTATTTTATTATGGGACTAGTTACTTCTTAGTCCCGGAGCCTTGAAAAAGCTAAGACTCCAATACTTGACTTTATTATTATGCTTTATGTTATTTTGGTTATTATTATTATTCTCATAATCATGTTCATTTAGATTGTTGTCCATAATTTTATTTAAACAAAAAGAAGAATTTTGTCACTTAGAAATAAGTTTATGAAAGTATAAAATCTATAAAGCAAACAAAATAAACTCATTCCTTTTCATGTTACAAAAAGAACTCACTATAATTTTATAAACTACTTTTGCTTTGAAAAGATACTTAATCTTATTATCCACCTTGTTTTTCAAAAGAAAATATTTTTGTTACAAAAATGGTTCTTTTCATAAAAAAGAAATAAGATGGATGACTAAGGAAATTTTTAAGTAAAGACCTTTGCAAACAAATAGGCAAAGAAAATTTATGGTTTGAAAATAATAAAGTTATTTCTTTTACAAGAGAAGTTAATAAGATTATAGAAATTAGTTTTTCTACAAAAAGTCCTTAATTGTTCCACATTGTTTTTATGAAGAAAACAAATTTTCATGCATGGATGATTATTTTTGAAAAGATAGAGAATGAGAAATATCAAGTAAGGATTTTTGCAAAACAAGTAAACAAAGGAATTTACACAAGAAAAATGAAGAATAACATATTTCCTAGAAAACTTCAAATATAGTATTAATGTAACTTAGAAAGTAGAAAATTTTATTTTCAAAAGTTACTTAGAAAAAGATAAATAAAACCAACATAAAACGTTTTTAGAAAAAAAGAAAACAAGGTATTCATTTCAAAGAAATTTACAAAAACAATTTCCGAAAAGCTTCAACCCGACATTGTTTTACCTAAGAAAAATAATTGGACAACAAGACACTTGAGCATGCTTAAATATGAGTTATATAGTTATAAAAAGAGAATTTTTCAACTATATAGATAACTAAGTATTTATCAAACAAATTTTGATTTCTTGAACCAAAGTTGTTTTTACTTGAAATCCGTGGTGAATTTTGTCGCTACTTTTTCGGAGCCTATATGGCTTTTTGTTGAAATAATTTTGGAAATGGGTAGATCTTTTCGAGTAGGTAGAAATCGGTATATTATATGCGCGATTCCGAGTTAAAATGACCAAGTTATGGCCATTTTAAGTTGGAACATTCTTCTATACGAACTTTAACGTTCTTTGACATTGTTTTGTCAAAATTCAAGAAAATCATCAAGAAAAACTCATTGTGGGTATTTTCTTTGGTTAGGTGACCCCGAGGAAGGATTCCTTTACCCGAGAACTATTACGATTAAGTGGAGTGTGTGAACGACTCATCCGCTTAGAGGAATAGACGACAATGGCATCGTGAGTTATTCCCCGTTATTTTTCATACTCTTGATTGTGCTTGTAAAATTAGTTGCACTAGAATTTAAGAAAAATAAAAGGAAGTGTATGATAAAATGTTGAAAGAATACTAAGTATATCGAAACTCGATTTGTTTGTAATAAAGTTGTATGTGAATTAATATCTTGAAATGTTTGAAATTGATTGATCACTTGAAAAATTTTAAACGTAACTACTAGACTTTAATTAAAGAAATTACTCATGCACTTCATATGATGAGTCACATTGCATTCACTACTATACAATTGGTGGGACAAATGTATAATAGTGGTGGTAGACATAACCGGTATATCATGTCAGTAGCGTGTAGGAGCCAGTAAGAACTACTTAAATTGATGGCTAGTAGGAGCCTGTAATAACTACAAGTTTTTTATGACGTATAGGAGCCGGTAAGATCTATAAAAGTGTTTTTTTTAAAGTTGTGGCTGTAATTGGCCTGAATACCCAACCCCGAATGAAGGGCGTAATTCATTCAATATATGATTTCCGGAAAGTCATATGTCTTGTATGCTCACGTGGCTGTTGCATTTCATATGTTTGAATAATAAACTTGATTGATAAATTTCTTCGAGTATGAATATTGGGATTTACTCACTAAGCTCATTAGCTTATACCCCGATAGATATCTTTTGCAGTTCCCTTACTTATGGTTAAGGCCACGTGGACCATGCGGGCAGGTAATCCCTTTTGAACATTAGAAATCTGGATAAAGTGTAGCTTAGTAGTAGCATGTCAATATGTATATAATAGATTAGTAATTTAGGGAGTTGTTCCTAAGTATGTAAAGTCTTTGCCATGAACAAATAATTATTGTGAATCCTCTTTTCTTAATATGTTTTTATATCTCCTTAAGCTTCATAATTCCATATATGGTCCTCTAAAGTTGTGAAAGTACGCCTTACACTTAATATAAAAGCTTTTGGGAATGGCTAAGGTTGTCATACTTAAGCTTTAGTATTGAGTGTGGCGGCCTGTCACGTTTAGGGTACCATTGGGGCGTGACACAAGCATTAGGAACCTTAGCTTCATCAAGGTATCCCGATCATGTATTGGGAGCCTTAGCTTTATCAAGGTAACCCGGGACTAAGAATAAACTAGTCCCAAAAGAAAGAAAAGAAAAGAAAGAAAATCATTTTGACTTGATATGGACAAGTCTAAGATGAGAAAGACTTGTCTTAATAAATTGCATGAAATAAATAAATTGCAAAGTATGAATATAAATAAATAACAAGTGAGCTTGTATGCTCTAAAGAAATATATATACGTAATATACATAATACTATATAGAAGTTAGATTAGAGAAATAATAATAACAACAACATAATAACATAATGTAAAATAGGAACACGAACAAAAACAAAATATGAACATATTGTTGCTTCTTTAACTCTCATGAGTCTAAGAAACATACACTAAGCTCATGCTAAGTTGTATAAACATGATAAAGAATATAGGTAGGATTTTTACCTAAGGTTTAATAGAGGATTTGAAAAGAGATGAATGGGTTTTGTTATTTTTCTTGAAAAGTAGTGGATGGTAGAGAGTGTTTTGAGAGGGGATTATTGGAGAGAGGTTTTGAGAGAGAATTTTGGTAGAGTTTTGTTATGTAAAATGGATGTGTGAAAGAATGAAGGAGGAATGGGGTATTTATAGAATTTTTGGAGTGAATTTTTTGTGTAATAAAATAAATTGAAAAAGAAATAATATAGAGAAGAGAGAGAGGGGGCCGGTGGTTTTAGAGGAGAGAGAGGGAGGATTTTTGTTTCTTTTGAAATTTTTTTGTAAAGAAAAGAAATAATGTGTAAGGTTTGATGTGAATAAAGTTGTATAGGAAATGTAAAAGTGTAAGAAATAAGTGTATAAGTAGTAAGAAATAGGTGTAAGAAAAAGTAGAGATAGCGAAATAGTAGTGAATAGTAGGAATAATACTATGAATAGTAAACTAGACAAATAAAATACCGATAGTAATAAAATACGCGTAAACGAGCTATATCTGATATTTTTAGTTACTGAAAAATTCTAAAACTGATATTTTTGAAATCCTTGCATTTTTATGAGTCTAACGGTATTGTCGGAATATTTTCACTATCCATTACACTGGGGCACAAGTTTTGAAAACTGATCTCGTTCGGATCCAAAAGACATTAGAAAATTGCGAATCTGATTTTTTTATATTACCTTATATTATTATGAACTCTTATAAGCCATTACTCAATTTCGTTTTCTAGGGTTTCAGAACGCGGGATTGCCGGACTTGAAATTGTTTGATTGTCTTGATCTTTATTGACTTTTGAAACTCTTGTTTGACTACGGTTAGGGTTTAATCCAACTTTACCCTAGAAATTGAGGGGTTTACCTCAGGGATCGGATAGATGGACTTCCTTATGCTCGGATTTTGTGCCGAATGATTAATGAATCTTCTCTTATGAAATCCCGTGATCGAAATTGTTTAAGATTTGGTTTCAACTTGGGTCAGTCTTTAGGGTTTCGATTTGATATTCCAAAACCATTCTCGAAAATTTCGGGGGTTTACAATACTCATTTGGGTATTTCTTTCAATTAGGTGACTTTGAATCGAAGGAATTATTGCCTTCGGATTACGATGAATAGAGACTGGTATCCATGATTGAGTGAGTCGTACTTCCTATTTATAATTCCTTATTGTGCTTGTAACTAGTAGTTGCACTAGAATGATAGGCAAAGATGATAAAAAAAAATTGAAATGCATGATGGGTAATTATGGGATTATGTATGCTATCTTCATGTGTTGAGAAAAATGTGCTAAGTATATCGAAATCGGGTGATTAATTGATATATGTCCATATGCCATGATTATGAGTGTTTGTAAATTGATTGGTCACCTATGAAATTGTATTAATGACTATTCGGATTAATAAAGTAATATGGACATAATCACTTCACTATGGGGAGGGTGCATTTAATCATGATTGGTTCTCCATGATCCATAAACAGTATGAATGAAATGGGTTACCCGTAAGCCATAAAACGGTACAGTTAATGGGTTGCCCGTAAGTCATAAAACGGAACATAATTCAAGGTAATATCGCAAGATTCGTTAATCTACTAATCTCAAATGGAGGGCGTAAATTCATTCAACATATGATTTCTAGTTGATCATATGTCTTGTTTGCCCATGTGGTTGTTGCATTTCATGTGGATGATTAAATCAACTTGATTGTATGTATGTAATTATGGGATATGTATATTCTGGAAGTATTTACTCACTAAGCTAGTGTAGCTTATACCCCCACAGCTTCTTTTTGTTGCCGTTCCCATACCTATGGTTGTGTCCCAGGACTTGGCCAACTCAGGTAATACGAAAGGATTTTCCCCTATAAGTTTATGTTAGCTTTTGTATAGATTTCCATAGGTAACCTTAAACACTCGAGTTGTTGTCAAAAACTTTTTAATTGGACTAATTATTATTTTGTGGGGGAATGACCCATAGTATTTTTTAAATGATCTTGAATTATCTGTGGTTTATATTTTTATGCTTATTCTATTAAGTTAAACTATCTATCTCCAATTGCGAAAGTGTTCTATTATCGTAAGGAAACGCTTTGCATCTAATACAAGACTTTTGAATAACTGTGGTAGTGATTCCTAAGTCTCGTTTAGTATGCGGCGGAATGTTATGTTTAGAGTACCTTTGGAGCATGATAATCCTATTTTAAAATGTCCACGTCACAGAGTATCTTAATAATATGATGCCCATGGAATTTTCTTAAAAGGCCTTGGTGGTCACCATTGCTACTAGGGTACCCTACGAGGGTGTGACACATCCTCATACGTTGATGGTCCAAATCATGCTACCAATGCAACCATAAACATTTGCAAGTAGTCAATTAGTTAAAGCACATCCCTTGTACAATTGTAATGCCTCTCCCTCCATTGTAAACAAGCTAAATGTCAATCTTTGATCACCATAAATATGATGAAAATCAAAGAATTGTTCAATCTTGAAAATCTAAACCAATACGTCCTCTCCAAAGAACTTTGGAATTTCCAGTTTGATCCCCTTCAATAAATCATCAGTCCCATTGGAAACTCTTGAGGATGTTGAATCATGTCCTCCAACTTCATTATTTGGAAAAACATTATGATTCAACTCAGCTTTAACTTCTCCATTCTACTACTTGATTGGTCCAAAGTTTGATGCATAACCAACATAGTGTTATTGAAAAATTCCATATCTGCCATTTGAGCCAAAAATTGTTAACTGAAATGAGTTTTTGGTGTCATTGAAAACAAAATGAGAGCACTAAATGACATAGGCAAGCTACAATTTTTTTATCCTAGCCCAATTCCACTATCAATATATGTATTACTTCTCTAAACCCTAGCCTTCTCCATTTTAATTTGTCGTGTATAATGTGTGCTTGGTCTAATCTAATATATTTGTTTTGCAGGTGATCAGCTAATTTGAGTTAGCCACACTCCAATTCCTAGATTTCTCAAAGGGATGTAATTTTGTTCTCTCTTTTCCTTTGTTATTTTCATGTATTTATAGATCCTTCAAATTAAGTCATATTCTATTGTATAACTAGCTACAAGTAGTTGATCTAGTTGCTACTTCAACTATTTTAACTACCATACAATGTAATTCAACTACCTTGTATGTAATAGTCAGGTGTCCATGTTAGCTTCCTTCCGATGCTTGCACGCAGTTGATTTGGTATTTGAGATGTAACATTGATCTTATTAATTACTGTGAACTTTATACAAGTTTTTTTTTTTTTCTAGTTGGGTATGCTTGAATATGTTTAAGAGTTTTTAGGGTTGACTTTTGGTGATTTTATTGTTTGTACCTTTTGTAAACCCCAGGAATTTTTCACATTAGTATATGACCCCACAATAGATTGTATGAACTAGATAATAGATTTAGATTCTAATCAAAGTCTAAGAATAGATCAAAACCTGGTATTTGGTTAGATTGAGGAATTAGAAATCGAATAAAGAATTTCGTTAACCCTATTTGATACCAAAAACGGGATTTCGTATCTTGAATGAATAATTCAAGATATGATTAAAAGAAAAACTAAATCCCAAACCCGAACTTGTTTTACAAATAGATTTAAATAGGAAAATATAAATATAGAGATTAAATGATTGCCTTTGAACTTAACAATAATTCGAGATTAGAACGATGAGTAGTAATGAGCTTAGACTTGGAATTAAATTCTAAATTCGAGATTCCTATTTAAAATGAAACGCTACTAATAAGATTTCATGACGGGTATCAAAACTAAAGATACATATGTAGTTTAACTTCTGTATCAAAAGCGATATTAAGTAAATAATTATCTACGCTTATAGACAGAAAAATGGTAACTTAATGATAAACCGTTAGGATTATAAATACATAATGAAAACATAAACTGTTGTATAACTCGAGATCTGAACTCCAAATAAATAATCGAACCACGCTATTGTTCTAATTCGAGTTTTCTTAAGCTATTGAAGCCTGAAATAAAAATTGACCTAATGAGTTCGGAAAACCCTAATCGCAGGAGATAAAATTATATAATTAACTACGTATATATAAAACTTAAAATTGTATTATTTGATAATCTAAGTGTTTTGTATACTCCTATAAACATATTTTTATACAAAAACTCTCAAATATTAGCTAATTTGTACCCGTATAACTTGCTAAATTATCCTAAAACTAAATTAAATAATATATATATGTATTTGCTGAATGTTTGATGGAAATTCGGCTGGATTGCGTGGGAAAAGAAGCAGCCAAAATTACTCCAATAATTCATCAAATTGTCAACCAAATCAATCCCAATAACCAACCAAAAGATGACAACTCAACCTCTCATTAATTAACATGAAAATAACAGATTAAATGCAGCCAAAATCAAAGGAATTCGAAGGAAAGAACGCAGCTGCAAGTCCTCTCCTTTCTTCTTCTATATATATATGTTTAATGCTCTTAAAGGAGAAACAAACAACCCTCTTCAATTCTCAAACTTTCCAGAACAAATCAACACTTGAATAGCAACCAAAACGAACTGGAAACAGAGAACAATCAGATCAAATCACCCAAGTTCGAATCAAAAGAAAATAATACGAAAAACCCTTGAATACGAGTTCAAAGGTAAATTGATGTAATTCGAATGATTTTCTTTCAAATCTAAGGATTATAACTGACTACTAATAATCATAGGAACATAATAAACACAACTACAAGCTTCGAGTTTCATCAGATCGGCTCAACCGAGGTAAAAAAATCCGAAACCCTAGCTATATTTTAGTAAGATCGAAATCTAAGATTATATGTATGTAGAAGTGTTCAGAAAGGCAAACGGGCTCCCTCCCAAGCAATACTGAGAATAATCCTAAGGAGCAAGCTAAAGCTATTAGCTTGAGAAGTGGCAAAGAGTTGCCAGGTAGAAGTGGGGAGGGCCCTTTAGCAGTGCCTGAGAAGACATGTGAAGAAGGTCAGGTTGCAGAAAAGGAAGTCTCCACACCAGCAAAGAAATCACCTCCAGTTGTGAGAGAATACACACCAAGAATACCTTATCCTACCCGTTTAAAGCAAAGCAAGGATAAAGAGCAATTTGGAAAATTTTTAGATTTGTTCAAGCAACTCCACATCAACATTCCCTTTGTGGAAGCCCTCTCACAAATGCCCAAATTTGCCAAGTTCCTCAAGGAACTCCTATCCAATAAGCGGAAGCTAGAAGATGTATCAACTGTGGAGATAAGAGCAAATTGTTCCTCAATTATTTTGAACAAGCTGCCTCCTAAACTGAAGGATCCGGGAAGCTTCATCATACCATGCAAAGTTGGGGAATTATCTATGGAGAAAACCGTAGCTGACTTGGGGGCAAGCATTAACTTGATGCCATATTCATTTTTCCAAAAATTGGGCTTGGCGGATCCCAAACCAACACGAATGAGTTTTCAATTAGCGGACCATTCTGTGAAGATCCCAAGAGGAGTTGTTGAGGATGTGCTGGTAAAGGTCGGTAATTTCATCTATTCGGTGGATTTTGTAGTGCTTGACATTGACGAAGAGGGAGATGTTCCCTTAATCCTGAGTCTACCTTTCTTAGCAACTGTTGGAGCTATGATTGATGTAAAAGAGGGGAAGCTTACTCTCAGGGTAGGAGATGAGGAATATGTTGTTACTATGGCTGCAGCATTGAAGAAATCCATGGGGTCTGATAATTCATGTTATTACCGACCTTTACCAGCACATCCTCAACAACTCTAATTGAATATATAATATTTTGTTATATGGTAAACACATAATTGGATAAGTGGGAGGCATCTTTAGGTCATCGGCTTTGCCATCTACACCATCGGCATTGGATGCCAACTTTCAATGCTTGTGTTGGTCTATAGCGTTTAAGATGCCAGCTTATTCCTATACCACCAACTTTCTTTGTCATCTTATAATATATGTTTTGTTTCCAGTTTTTAGGGTTTTCCATGTATTATAAATATATCTTTAGCCTTCTCTTCTTTTCATAACCTATCTTAAGCTTCTGGAAACCCTAAAACCTCTCTCAAGCTTATAACTTGCTTCAAGGAGGAGTAATAATCAATTAATAGGTAAGTTTGATCCTTTTCTATTCTTTTGGCAATCTTAAAGTGTTATCCTTCCTAAATTTTTCTTAGCGGTTTTTAAAGATATTAAATTCTTAGAGGAGTTTTTGGAGAAATCCTAAGTTTATTGGAAATTCTGTTGTTCTACGATTAAGAAAGGAAGGTAGTTCTGATTTCGTTTCAGGTTTTAAATGACCTTAAGGGTATGTTTATCTTTGTGAAAACGAGTTTTGAGATAGTTTTGCTTTATGTGATCAAATGTTTCTGTTGAGGTTAAGTTTTATGTTCCAAAAGTTGTTTTGGATACATTCTTACCTTGTTTGATGATTGTACTTATTAGAAAGAACATATAATTGGACTAATTGCTGTCCGGCTTTAATTGGTTTGTTGTTTGTGCTTGGCTGGGTTTAGCAGACCGAGAGTATCGTGTTACTAAGACGACGCCCTGATGATTCGTGTTTGTCGTTGTCCCGAGTTAAGTCATACACAAAAATGATTCTAGTAGTTTAGAAGTGACACGAGTACAGTACCTGAGTATGTGAGGAGTATCCAATACCAATATATATAAGTATTTTATACGTATTTGTTTTCATGGAGTCATGAGTCACTCTGGATTTAGGACTAATTGTAAATGATTTTAAGCTATATTGGTTGTGTAGCTAATTAAAGATAATAAACTGTGATTGTTGTATATGATATTATGATGCATGTGGAATTATATGATGTTTGCTCATGCGCATATGATTGTGGTTTGGCGTACTAAACCTTTGTGCTCGCTCTTTTGTTTTTTAGGAACAAGTGATGATCCTATAGTATTCGATCTATCTAGATATGATGTGTATATAGATTACAAGGATGATGATAGTCGAGCTTATTTTCTAGCTTAGTTTTAGAAAGAAGAAGTTATGATAGATAGAGTTGAAGATCTTTATGAAGTTTTATTTGTTATCACGACTATTGAAGTTGGATATTAGTTTTTGTGATTTACCATGTTTAAAGATTTTCTTTTCAAATGATGTTTTAAGATGAATTGTAAGTTGGTATTTGGTTTAAACCCAACCAAGTTGTTTAGTAGTTTTGTTATGACATAAATATTTTAGAAGTACCTTTATATGTGAGATATTGAAATTGTCTTGTCTTATAATTATGGTTTAGTCGAGTCGTAGTCTTAGTGTGCTATTCTCTAGTGAGGACACGTGGCAAACTGTTAATGCTCTCAGTTTAGGGCGTTACAAAATACATGTAAGAAAAAATGCCAAAGTTGAAGCTCTTTAGGGAGACATTAATGGAATGAAGTACAATTGCATTCAAATAAAATGATTAAACTAAATCTTATGCAATAATTCACCGTGCACTATAGATAAGCATAAGCAAAACAGTACTATTCAAATTGTAATAAAAATAAATATAGAATCTAGTAGTCAAATATTTGTTTTTATAGTCATGAGGTCATGGGTTCGATCCCATGATACTTTTACTTGCATTTATTATGTTAGCACTCTCTCTCTCTCTCTCTCTCCCTCCGCTTCCCTCCCCCCACCACCCTCTCTCTCCCTTTTTTAACTATAAAATCATATTTAACTGGATAAGTTCTTAAAAATAACAATTTTTAATTCATAATACAGCATAAATAATAATTGCATTGTTCATATTACAAATGATTTGATCTTATCTCATAAAATATCAATAAATGAGACTAATTATATAATTTGATTTAGTAACATATTTTTATTTCTATGAAAATATAAATAGATTATTCAATAATTATCCTATCTAGACATATGTTATGATCTATTTTTACTAAAAGCAAAACATATACAGATTTCATGTATTAACTCTATATTTTTTAATTAATTAATTTCCAAGTAATATATATGTATATACAATATCTTACTGAATGCACTAAATACCGTTATAACTATTATTAATCCATAGTATACCGCAAATTTGTATAACACTACTTTGATCTTATCGTGTATAAAGTATAACTAAATTACGCTAAATATATTATTTGGTTTATTAACATTTTTTTCTATAATTAATGTTGTGAAAATGGACATAGATTATTGAATACTTATCCTATCTATATATATTTTATGATTTATTTTCACTAAAAGCAAAACATATACAAATTTCACATATTAACTCTTTATTTTTAGTTAATAATTGATTTTCAAGTAATATACATATAATCTCTTATCAAATGCACTACATACCCTTCCAACTATTTTTAATTCATAATACACCACAAATAATAATTGCATTGTTCATATTACAAATTCTTTAATCTTATTGTATACAATATTACTAAATAACACTAATTATATAATTTGATTTAGCAAAATATTTTCTTTTTCTACAATTAATGTTATGAAAATGGATATATATTATTAAATACCTATTCTATCTAAATATATCTTATGATCTATTTTTGCTAAAAGTAAAGTTATACAGATTTCATGTATTAAGTCTATTTTTAATTAATAATTAATTTTCAAATAATATAAATATATAATCTTTTACAAAATATCAACGAAATTATTATATACATATAAGATGCAATGTAAGTGTAATATCAAGCAAAGAAGATAAATCACACCTTTAGGGTTATCATGAAGTGATTGGGTTTAAAATTTATTAATAAAGTTGAACTCTTAAATTTGAAACTAAAGGAGGTCATGAAACTATTGAGGGGTTCATGTCAAGTGGAAGTTAGAGAATGTAAAAGTGACTAAGGCAAAGCTTGAGAAATTGCTTGTGATATTAAGAATGTTAAGATGAAGGATGATATTGTGGAGAAGGAAACCGTAATTGAGATTCTTAAATAGTAGAGTAGATAGCTATAAAATTTTGGGTTGTAGAAGCTAAAGACAATAGAGTATAAATTATTGTTGTTGATAGACATAAGTTCATTATGTTGAATCAAATCAGCACACATTTTTTATAAGACAAATATTATAAATTTTAATATCTTGAAAATTCGACAAAGCAATGAAATATACCAAGGACTTCACAATTGGATAGATGATTGCATGACATTCCAATAAGATTCATAGCAGATACTTACCATCTTGACACTAAGCCTTTAGCATCTGGACACCATTTGATTTAATTGTTGCTAAGAGCAAAGTTCTACTTCTCCTATCACTTCCGGTAGGATAATAAAGGTTAGCATTCGAACGGTATGTGTTTTTCTTATAGGGCTTCAAGTAAGGTTTAGATGCCACTTACCATTTGGATAGTGCAGACATACCGTTTAAATGGTAAGCTCTAGAAAAATAGCCATTGCATCATTAATTGTAGATGAAATTTATCGGTCCAAAGTACAATGGGCAAGTAAAATGAGAAGCGTATTTATACATGTTTTCTATGAGATGAAGACTAGTTGTTGAGCTTAGAAATTGCTATCAAAGTCTTGTATTCTCTCAAATCATTTTCTTTGTCTTTTGTTCTTAAATTTGCATTAAATTGAGAGTGATAAAAGTGCGCAATACTCTTACGTGTTATTTGCATATTGAAAAAAATATCACTCAAGTGAGTTCATCAAGTTTTGTTGGTTGGGTGTAGCTCATTTGACCATTGATTAGTTGAGATCAATAGAGTATGTGAAGACCTCTTTAGAGACATTGGTATGATTGTGGAGATTAGGAAGTGGGCTGAACTTCACGTTTAAAATCTCGAGTTTGATTCTCTCAACCTTACTCTCTTTACTTATTGTTTCATATATTATTAACCTAGTGTATTAGGTGATTTTCAAATTGCTCAAAATGGTTCCTATGTTCAAGTTAAAGAAGATCAAGGATAATGACAAAATTTGTTTCATGCTCATTGTTTGGTATAGAAAAAGACCTATAAAATGGTTGTTAAATGGAAAACTGTGCTAATGTGATGTCTCAAGATTTTATTTAAGGGATGGACTTGTAAGTTACTCCACGTTCCATGTCATGTAGTTTACAATGGTTGAATTCATGGGGAGTTTTTCATATGTATAAACAAACATGATTTCATTGTCCATAGGTGAGTATGATGATACAGTTTATCATGATGTGACTCTACATGTGTTGTTAAGGAAGCCTTGGTAACACAACAAACAAATTATTTGTGATGGGTATAAGATTACATATGTCATCCAAAAGAGTGGACAAATCTTAATGTTACTTTCCCATGATACCAACTAAGGTTCAATAAGCAAATTTCAAAAATACCAAAAGTACTAAAAACTAGCAAAGTTTGTCCATTTTGCCAAGGAAGATGTTCCACTAAAAGTAGTTGCTAAGAAAATTTCAAGTGTGCAAAGATCAAAATTCGAAGGCAAATCTTTCTTTCCTTATGGCAATCATATGAATTAAGAAATTATTTCATGATTATATGATAAGAAAATTAGCATAGGACAAATGCATAGGTATTCCAAGCACCTTGGAGCATATATGTACATTTTTGTATTTTGTTAGAAATCCAAAGTTTAATTTTTGTTTACCAATCACTTTGAAAAAAGAAAAAGTACATAAGTACAATTTAGACAAAATTAGTTACCTAAATACCATCACCGTATCACATGTCCAACATGAGATACTAAAAATTTTCTTCCATCGCATCTTACACAGGCGTTGCACTTGTGCATAAGTGCATCGCATCTTCCAAAGGCGATACATGCATGTATCACTCTTACTACATGCATGTATCACTCCTGCTACATACGATACACGCGTGTATAGTTGTTAAAATCATGAGTCAAATACAATTTTACGAGTTTATGATTCTATTAGTTTTTTCTTAATTAAAATAGATACAAAATTTTTTTTGTGCAAACTTTAGGTAAAAATATGAATTTTGATATAAGATTTCACACTTTATGATTTTACTCGTTTTGCATGATTTTTACTATTCTACTTATTCTATACATTTAAATGAATAGTAAAATCGCGATTTTGATAGCCATGACGTGTGTATCACTCTTGCAACATGCGATATGTGCATGTATTGCCTATGCAAGATGTGATACACAATTTGGTTAGATTGCTGTGTCGCATCTTAGATATGCAATACATGTATAAAATTATATATCTCATATTCAAGATACGATATAGCAATAGTTTTTAAGTAATTATTTTTCTAAATTGCATTTGTGCAATTTTTTTCTAGGGATGGTAGACACGTGTTTCACCCTAGAATTCCATATATGTGGCTGCGTGTGTGTGTGTGCATGTATGCATGCGTGCTGCTAGATTACATCATCCTTTTATGAATAAAATTATATTAATTGCACTAAGTTTAAAGAATTTTTAGTGAAATTGACAATCCATTTTGTATGATTGCTCAAAAAGTATATAATGAGATACCATGGTCATATTAGTCATATTAAGGAAATTCCAACTATGTACTAGACTATGGTGATCTTAATTTAATCTAAGCAATCCCATTTTAATTTTCAAATAAAATTATCTAAGAAAAACTATCACTCTAAAACTAAATTAACATTAATTATATACTAAACCAATGCTTACAAGTGGAAATGCTCTACTTGTGCAAGTGTGGGATTATATAACAGTTTATTTTTAGATTTTTGTTTTATAACTTGTAATTATAACATGTCTTGTTTAAAAGTGTTTGTTCAAATTTACCACAACCCACTTCTCTTTCAAGTTGCTAAAGTGTAAATTAAAGTATAGATATTCCCTTCGAGTAGTTGTCTAATAACTACCCAATAAATTGCTAGTTTCACTCACAATACATGACTATTCTAATTGCATTTATAGTTCAAATATAATTTTGTATCATGAACCACAACTTCAATCATATTAAGAATATGAATTCTAGAATTTGAGCCAAATTGAACTAATTATATTGATATTAGAATCCTGAGTCTTATTCATTAGGATTCTCAAATCCATTTTGAATATGTAAAATCTTGATTCACATAATATGAGCAAACACAATATTATATAAATAAGGAATTACAAATAACCAAAACATCATTTAAATACAAGCCAGAATTAGGATACATTAAGGGCATGTATAGATAGTTGGTCTAATTAAGCTGTAACACCCTAACCTGAAGGTATTACAACCCACCACTTGTCATTACTAAAGATAGACATGCTAAGGCTATTATGATACTAAACCACTTCATAGAAATATCAACAAACTCTCATATAAAAGGGATACCTATTTAGTAATAATAAACATCTCATAAGAACTTATTAATAACATAGTTGGCATAAACCAAAGCCAACATATTTCAAACTTAAAAGCATCCACAACAACATCTAATAAAATTTTCAAAATCCATAAAAGGGAAATATAAAATTCCATAAGGTCTTGCATTAGCTATCTTTAATCCATAGCATGTCTAAGAGTCAGTAGTATAATCAAGTCCACTATCATCTTCCCCATAATCTATGAAGACATCATATCCAGATAAGTCAAACACCACTGGATCCTCATCTGTTTCCGAAAAAGATAAAAGAATGAGTACAAAGGCCCAGTACACCAAACCACACACACATGCACATGAATAAGTATCATACAAATACACATGCATCAATATAAGCATCAACCACAGGCTATTATCTTATTTATTAACTAGGCAAACAACACAATTCATAACCATCTTACAACTAGTCCTCAAACCTGAAGTAGGTCATGCCTTCATAAAAATAATTATATAGAAAATAGGTAATATATACATATATGGTGTTGGGAATCTTCCATATGTCCGAGTGTCATTTTCACACTACTTCCTAGACTACCGGAATTATTTTTGTGCATAACTCCACCAGAGCCAACGACACACACAGATCATCAGGGCGTCGTGTTAGTGTCACAATACTGCTTGATCTTTACTAACCATAGCCAAGCACAAGCAGCAAAATTTCAATTTTAAATGAGATAAAAATTATGTCAATTTATAATTCTAAGCCTACAAGCACAAAGAATAAGCAAGGTAAGGTCGTACCTTAAATCACTTTTAAGGAACAAAACCTTAATCTCATAAAACACTTGATCACATAAACAAATCCTCATCCTCAATATGATTTCATAAAATATACACATTCTTTTAATCATATAAACCCTAATCTTAAAAGAACTGCAAGTCTTAAATCATACACCTTAATCCTTTGATAACAAAATCTCCAATAGAACATAAATTCTCCAAAATTCTCTAAACTATGACTTCTTTCAAAAAGAATTTAAACAAGATTAAGAAAATATCTCTTTCGCATCTTCATAAAGATAGAAAAGATTCACACTTACCTAGAATTTTGTATCTTGATCCTTCTTGATTGTAGAACACCAATCACCCGCAAAACTTAAGGGTTTTCTTCAATTTTCCTTTCAAAATTCAAAGAAAAACTTTAGGAAACCCTTTAAATATTTAATGAATTGAAGAGGATAAACTTACCTTGATTTTGGTTCTTGATCTCATTTGATGCTAGGATCATCTATACAGAGGTTTTGGAGAGAAAACTAAGCTTAAGAATAACTTTGGGGAAGAGAGGAGGCTAGGTTATAAAGAAAACATGAAAAACCTTTTAATTTCCCGAATAGGAAAAGCTTGTGCTTTAGGTGTGAAAGCTGGTGGCCTAAAGCTCTTGAGTAAAATTTTTCTTCATGAAGGCTGGCTAAAGACTGGCAAGGCATAGGTGAAAGGCCTACGGCATTGGAATGTAGGCCAACGACATTGAAGCCGACTTTCAAGCCGCCAATTTTCATCTTTCATCACGTGTCAACCATGTGATCAAAACATAAATATACTTTAGGGTTGACCATAAAACCCTCTTATTTTTAATCAAACGACACCCTTGAACTTCTTTACAAATTATTTATTTGTACATTATAGTTGGTTTGATATCATTTTAGTTTCATTTTCAAACCAAATCGATACTGAACCAATATAGATATGATATTGATGAAAAACTGATAGGTTTACTCATAAACTAACAAAACCAAATCGATACTAAACTAATGCCGATCCGATACTGATAAATTACTGATATAGATCTAATATAATTCGATACAAATAAAAATCTGATGACCCAAACAGGGCTAGACGTATTAGCGGATGACACAATCTTACAAAATGGGTTTAGCTCAAAACATGAAACATCAATTTAAAGAACATCAGCATAGTGAAAATCCATTGCTCAAAAATTAGATAAAAGAAAAAGGAAACATGGTACCAGCAAAAGTATACCTAATCTCCAAAATGACGAATAAAGGACTAAAGCCCCGTTTGTTTTAAGAAAAATATTTTTTAAAAAACATTTTCTTCATTTTCCATTGTTTATTATGCTAAAATTAACCCTTTAAGTAGAAAACATATCCCCTTGCAAGGGAAAATAATTTTCCACCAAAGAGAAGTTCATACTCTTTTTAAAGAAAACGACTTGCTATTTTTAAAACAGAAAGTTATTTTCTGAATTAGTCTCCACAAGTGTTCTCATATTATAGGAATGTGATATTTATTTGATTTTTATCATAATTAACTACATAAAAGAAAAATAAAATCTCATAGAAAATTATAAGTATCAACTAAGAATTTATAAATGAATATTATAAAATAATTTATATTTTATAATTTTACTTTTAGATAAAATGTCTAGCATAATATAATTGTATAGTAAGTTACTAACAACAATTTATTTACATATGACAATATATTACATAATATTGGTAGGTCAAATACTAGAAAATTTTTTCAACATACATTTATAAAGATAACCAAACACATGAAAACATTTAATTTTCAAAAAAATATATTTATGTAAAACACTTTTTAATTACAAGATATTTTCCTTGGAACAAATAGGCTTAATTCCAGTAGAGAACGGACAACTTCAAATTCAATTGTGGGTGCCAGTATTAAAATGGGGGGTGTGTGGATCTCTGTTTTCTCCGAAATGACGGGCCTCTCCAGTAGAAAAATGGTGAATGTTTTTGATAAAATGTGATGCGGGTGTGTCCTCTGTATCTCAATGGGCCAAAGCTTTTAGGGCCTACTTTGATAGCTCAATTGGATTAAATTGGAAATGCCTTTTCTCCTCGTCGTATGAAGCCTCCTGGAGATGTCTTGTACCCCCGTATGATGGATTAGCATATGTGGAGGGCCTCACATCATTCTCGTTAACGATTTGAAAGTGGACAATTGATGTGTGATCCCGTCCTGATCGCACAATGTTGGAAATGAATAGAGAAAAAGACCTCAAATTTCCTTTTCTAGGCGTGACGTCTTGATTACTTGGTTTGATTCGATTCGCGCTTTGTTTTCTTATGTGATTTTGCACTTATAACACCTTATAATATTTTTCTTTTTCCATTTTATTTTTCTATTCTGAACATTTATCCTATTAAAAAGTACAAAAAGAATACACATTTATAATAGACTGTAATAAACATAAAAATAAGTGAATATAATATAAACCACTTTAGCCCTTGTCACTTGCTTGATTCTAATAGAGATTGGAATAGAGTGTTTTGAGGTTGGATTGATGCGAAGGGAGCAAAGCCTGCAAGACAAAAAATCAGTTAGTAATGTATTTGGCATAGGTTCAGTATAGCTATTGCGATGCTTAAGTCAGGATTTGCTATTTTAAGCCCATAGATTGAATGTAAATGATTTGTTGAGTGCCACATAACCTTTGCCCATAAGTTAATCCTGGTTCAATTTCTTTTAATCCAATTTATATCAAATCCCAAATCATTTAATATAAACCCTTGCATAAGAATTAAAAGAAATTTGATTTTTTGAAAAATTTTAGAAGTCGTCACCCAACTAAAATAAAAAAAATTAAATTATAATAAATGGATAGATTGATTATAATTTAGTTATTGATCTACGACAATTGTATTTTTTAAAACAATAACCAAAGTTTATGAGTCCGAGGCTATCCTATTAAAACTTTACAGTTACAATTTTCAATTCTCCAATTACAAGTTATTCCCCTAATACTCTAAAGTTTAATGTTAAAAATATTTACAAACAAATATTAGTCAATCTCATTAAATTTGCAAAGCAATTGGTATTTACATGCAATTATCAATTAACTTACAAAAGTAAAAATATATATATAAAGAAAAAGATATCTATGTACATAAAAATTGCTTTGCAAATTGATAAAAATTTTATGTGTTGGTGATATTTTTAGCCGTCCAATAGATGCCTATATACCTATCATTCAGAAGCAGATATCACGTAGTTTCTCTACAAAAATTTTGAGTGTTTGTGATTTTTAATTTTAGAAATTTTTTCACTTTAAGTTTATTAAATTTGATTTATTTCGATAAAATTTGTTATTTTGGTGATGTAGATCCTAAAAAATCTATCAATTTAAATCTTATTGAGAAAAGAATTTTTCTAAGGGATAAAAGCATTCAAGCAAATATAACACAATATAATACACATCATGGTATAATCCAATATTGATAGATCATATTGTTAAACTTGAGAGTTCAATGTGAATTTTGATGAGATAATTAATGCATAATCAACTATTTATTTGTTGTAAACTACACTTAATAAGTCAAATATATATATCTATATATATATATATTTATGATGCTTTGTGTGTTTTCTGCAAGTTTTAGCAGGAACGGTGATTGTCGAGGGCAAGCCATAACAATTGATTAAGGTGCAACAAAGCCAAAGGCTAACAAGCTTAAAGAACACACAAATAGTGGTTAAGGAGTTGATCAAGTCCTAAACAAGCTAAGTGTTCAAAGCTTGATCAAGGTTCAACAAGTTAAGTCCAATGCTTAATAAGCCCAAGGAGCAAACAGACTTGTCAAGGGTCAAATGTGGGGCTAGACATGTATAATGTTTGACGCTCAACCAATTCAAACCAAGGCAAGATAACACAGCGATGGTTGAGAGTCAAGTCGAGGCCTCGATGTATTCAAGTTTAGGGCATGACAATTATAAACCCCGAGAATTTTTCATACCAGTAAAAATAGATAGAATTATAAATGTAGAAAATAGATAGTTAATATTGAACTCAACAAAAAATTTAGAATAAAACTACGAGTAGTAATGAGCATATATATGGTTTTAAACCCTAAAATAAAGTTTCCTAAATAGTATTAAATACTACTAATAAGATTTCATAGCGGGTATCGAAAACTCAAGATATAAGAATAACTTGGATAAAATTTTAAATGCGATAAAGAGTAAATAATCAATTACGCTTATAGTGAGAAAACAATAACCTAAGTATAAACCATTAGGGTTATAAATATACAATAAAAACATAAACAGATGTATAACTAATAATCTAGACTCCAAATAAATATTTAGATCACACCATTGTCTTACTTAGAGTATTCTTGAGCTATTAGAGCCTAAAACGAAAATCGATCTATTAAACTTAGAAAACCCTAATCGGGTGAGATAAACCTAAAAATAATTAATCGCGTAAACTTTAAACCTAAAGTTAAACTCAATAATAATCTAGAAAATTGTAGAACTCCATGTAAATTTTTGGAGATAAAACTCTTGAATAATTATCATATTTGTACCCGTTTAACTTAATAAACTATCCTAAAATTAAGATAATCATTAACTAACAAATGTTATACTAATATATATACACATATACTACTTATTTCGGTGCAAGTGGAGAACAAATTTACAATTGGGATTGTCTTGAAATTCCTTAGCCGATTTCTTCAAAGAAAAGAAGACCAAATTGTAAGGAAAGTCAACAACTCAACACACATGAGCCAATCCAAATTTGCCACATACACAACTCATTAAATGAAGTAAAGAATCAAGTTGTATCATGAAAATCCGGATGATAATTCTTCTTCTTCTTCTTCTTCTTTAATTGAAGTGTAGCTTCTATTGCCCCTCTACATATACACATTTATTAACTTCAAGACACCACACTTAAAGAACATCAAACCAAAGCCATTAACCCACCTAAAACAACCACAATAATAGCTCAAATCCATCCCAAACAAACCATCAAACAATCAACAACTCCAACACAACACAAACTCCATTAAAGAACACTAATAAGCTAGGATAAGGAGCAAAAGAGGTGAGTTAATTTCGTTTTAAGTAAGTCTATACCTTAAACATTAGTTTAAGCGAAGTTTTGTTGATCCTAAGTTCAAAATCAACATAAGAACGAAGTTCAAATCATCCAAAAAAGGTAAGTTTTGAAAAACCCTAGTTTTACCCTCTTTTATCACAAAACAAGAATCATGAACATGTTAATGTGTTATTGGATGGTATATGTATATATATATATATATATATATCATGTAAAAACACTTAGGAATCATACAAGTTGGATGTGGAAAATTACAAGAAAATGGATCAAAGCGCGAGGATAAACACATTTTCAGAAGAGCACGGGGTAGTGAACTCCTTGTGTGCCTCTCGACTCTTCATTTCTTAAGGGCGTCGTATTCCCAGAAGAACATGGCTAGTACACGACCGTCTATCAAGCCATGTTCCTTTCAACCCCAAACTGGAAAAGAAATAAAAAAAATTTAAATTATAAAAATCTGTTCAATTCCGAAATTTAAAATATAGTAGTAGTAGTAATAGTAGTAGTAGTAGTAGTAGTAGTAAATAAATTTATTATATTATCATCATCATCATCATCACTAATGATATTATTATTATTATTATTATTATTATTATTATTATTATTATTATTATTATTATTATTATTATTATTATTATTAACATTAATAATAATAATAATAATAATATAATAATAATATAATATAATAATGTTAATATCATTAATAATATTATTATCATGTTTATTATTATTATCATTAACGATTATTATTGCCATTATTAGTAATGTTTTATTATGATTATTATTATCATTACTAAAGATATTATTATTATTACTACTATCACTATTATTATTGTTATTATCATTAAGATTACTATTATTTTATTAATGTTATTATGAAAATTAACATTAATATTGTTAACATATTATCATTATTATTATTAATATTAATATTAATAGTATTATCATTATTGCTAATATTAGTATACTCTACAATAAGAATAAAATTAAGATAATTGTAAAATACTTGTTTTATATAAACACATAAGAATGGAAATTTAAGTAAGTTAAAATTATGAATAACGTAATTCCTAAAAATGACAAGATAACTATATGAAGTAGATTAAGAGAAACGTGATGAAACTAAATAAAAGTAAATAAATATTCGATACTATAATAAGTTAATTAAGGAATAGTGTAAAAATGATGATAATAGTAATGGCAAAATATCAATCTACTGAATATAAATTCCACAACTACCCGATAAAAATATATAAATATCCAAAAAGATTCATAAAAGTAAAATGAAAATAAATATTAAATAATAATTGATTATCATAAGACCGTTAAAGGACCACTATAGTAAAATGAAAACCCAATATCAATATAGGATACTTAGACACTCATAGGAGTTTAATTCTATAATTTATGTTTTATTGATGAATATTTTATTCATCTCAATAGATGATTTGAAACTATAGAGGATTTCCTAGTTGACCCTTACGACTAGCCGTATGAGCAGGTGAGTAACTCAAACTTATTACAGTATGTGTGCTTGTAACTTAGCTGATCTTTAATGAAAGATAATAACCTGAATATGTTGTATGCGTTTACGGGAATTGTTTGCCACAGGAATTGTTAATTGCTAAGTTACTCTAATGATAGTAATAACAAAATTCTGTATGATCATATTGCTTATATATTACGTTGCTTGTCTTTGAGATGATTGATCACCTTAAACCTAATTAAAAAACTTGTACCATAAATGAAATGAACATGCATTGCATGATTTGCATAAGCAGCATTTGAGTAAGTAGCAACCTACTACGTGTTAGTATTTCGGATCTCTGGTAATGTTTGGTTTATCTAGGCAAGAAAGCTATTAGTTATTCGTGAGATTACCTTTGTTTTGTTGATACCATAGGAACTAAATAGTAAATGAAGTACGTCGCTTATGGTATTACTTGAAATGACTAACTCTTAGTGAAGTTTCTAAAGCTAAAGTAGGAAATGAGTGATAAAGACATGATAAATTTAAAGTGATAATTAAAGTGAGTATTATTGTTTTCCTGTATGCTTAGTCTCTCACAGGTAGGTAGGCCATAGTATTGTGTTCCTTCAACTCCGATGAGAGGGCGTAAATCTTCATCCTACTTTATCCTGCTTTGGATTCCGATTATCCAGGCTTGTATTTGTGCATATGCTTGATTAATGTATTTCATATGATTGTTAATAACTTATTTGATATGTGGTAAGTTTTGGTTATTCACAGAGCCCGTAGTTTTGGTCACACTCCAACAATCCTTTTAGATTTATCCTTAGGCCATGGCTAGTCACTTCTAAGAGTTTAGCTCTAGTAAAAACTTCAAGACTGAAAGCTCATGGAAGATTATGGGATGAGTTATTTGCTTTTAGTTTTAGTCTAAGCTAGTTAGTGTTTAAATTATTAGTTATATGTTTAGAGACTTTTAGAAAGACATTATGGTTTTTTATATTATATTTAAGCACTAAAATGATAGTTATTTACTAATTTATGACTTACATGTATTTGCCATTTCTTATCAAAGCAACTAAAAGATCTTATTGTTTGAGAACATGTCATTCTCTGAAGGTAATCTAGTGATAGTATTCAAGTGTAGCTTGTTTACTACTACTAGGGTACCATCGGGGTGTGACAACAATTCAAAATTTAAGCCTCGAAGAAGAGCGCGTGTGAAAGGCTCTTGAGGGTCAAGTTTGAACGCGACAAGTAAGGCGCGGCAACTGTTTTGAGGTGCAACGACTTAAAATATGAGGCTAATGTGGCAAGAGAAGAGTCGTTGGAGTATATTTAATGCTTGGTAGGTTATAGACATTATGTCTAACGAACTTTTAAATTTCAAATGCTATTTATATACAATATTTAGAAGACCAACAAAATAAGAGAAAGTGTGGGAAGTGAGAAGAACAAAGTGCCAAAAATCATTTACAAGCTCATTAATTATGATAAAACAAATATCCTTTCTTTGTTCTCTTGTAAATAATATTTGCAAATTATTAAAAGACAGAAAATTTACTCTAGTGCCTAGTTCATATTTATTGTTATTCATATAAAAGCACTTAGAGAGAGAAATGAAATATTTTATTTCCTTAGGTATAATATTACTCGTCTCAATCCAGCTTTCGAAATTAATTGAAGCGGTGGTGAAGACCTCGAAAGAGGCATTTGATGGATCGTAGAGAGTAGGCAAAGGGCCGAACTCCACATTATATTTTGTGGCTTGATTTACTCTGTCCCTCTCTTTTATTTTATACATTCTATTTATTGTTTATTTATCTGATGCAAATCCTTTTATTTTTAATTTGCTATTTCAAAACTAATTATTTCGACATTTAGGCAGATACACAATTCAATCCCCTCCCCCACACCCCACCCCCACCCCCCCCAGCGGCACCTCGGTAGTATTCCTAGTGTATATTTTACATATCATTTTGAATATTGTCAAAATTAAGATCATTACTTAAATCATTATAATTTGTGCATTATCATCATAAGTAATATTATATCAAACATGACAATATGATAAAACAAAATCTCAATTTGATATTTTCTAAGACAATTACACAAACCTACTCACACATATTGCTACCCACTCCTATTATTATTATTATTATTATTATTATTATTATTATTTACTCTTTCTAGGTCTCTAAATACTAATTATATTATTAGCATTATCTTTTTGTCATTAATATTTATTATATTTTAAGTTTTTTTTTTTAATATTGCAAGTGTAAAAAACAAGCATGCATACATATTTCATTATTATTTTGTTTATTATTTCTTTTTATTTTTCACTTTTTTCAATTTTTTTCTTTTTCTTTTTCTTTTTCTTTTCTTTCTTTATCAAGCATGCATTACACGATTACAATGTCAAAAGTCATCACAACTACACAATGGATCGGATGGACCTTGATCATGGAGGGCCTTGTGTCACCATGGACCCTATTATGGGGGACGAGAAGTAAGTCATTTTGGGGAAGGCAACCCCATCTTCTAGGGACTAGTTGTTATCATTTCTTTGGATAACTTGCTTCGGGAATATAGCTATATGTATGTGTTAGTTTATGTACATAAAGAAAAACTTGTTTTGATAAGTTGTTTTGAATCCCGAAGTAATAGTGTTTCCGGGTGCTAACGTTAGTGGGTATTCATCAACCCTTGATTCGAAGAGTGCAAATCCAATCTATATATGATTACCTGTTGGCCATGTATATTTGATTATTTGTTTCATTGCATTAAATATGTTTGTTTAATATAACTTGCTTTACATTTTCTTGTACGGTATGGAGTGAAGATTATATCTCATTGAGCATATGGTTGCTCATCCCCCCTTATAGTTTGTTATCACAATATTATCTTTGGCACCATCTTAGGTGAGAATACCCACAAGTTAGCTTTATTTTAGGAGATGAGATATGTGGAAAGGAATCGAGGGTTGAGAGTTCTCTCTTCTTTCTGTGAAACTCTTAAGATTATATTTGATAAGCTAGACTTATATGCATTATATTATAGGACATGGGCCCTAACTTAATATTTTGAATATGCCATTGGTACTTGTGGTAGTATTTATTGTTTTAAGTAAATCTATTTATTTATTTCATTAGTCATTGTATTCTAGAATTATCAATTAAAAACTATTAGACCTCATTGGTTACCTAGTTACAGACTTACAATACGCTTCTACATGACATTTGAAGCCTTTGAATGATATAGGAGTTGATCATAGGCTTTGGTGTTATCTATGGCAAAACTGTCCTATCTAGATCACCCTCGGGGCGTGATAACTATTTTTTTTTAAATAAATTAGAAAACAAAAACTTTTTATTCAAATTAAAAGTTGAAAATTAAAATGAAAATTAGGCATAAGAAAATTACAGTCTTTAGTTTATTTTTCACATAAAATTATTAAGGATGTGTAAGTATTTACACAAGCATATCCCATTTAGGTTAATATTAGCGATATGAGACTACAACAATACTCTAAAAGAGGTAAGGAAAAAGTTAAAGAAAAAATTCTCATATTGTTTATATATGGGATTGTTCTCTTAGTGAAATGCTATATAAAACAATCAAACATATTCAATTGTATTTATATTGTGTGTTGTTGTCGTAATGCATTAATTCTAAACATTAAATGTTTTTTATTTTTATATTTTTTATTAATTTTAGTGAAAAAAAAATAATTTTTAATTATAAAAATACCACTTGGAGGAAAAGAATCTCAGTTTTAGTCCATTTAAACTTGTCTCTTCAAGAAACTAGGTCATTGTAATTCTGCCAACCTTACCTATTGCAATAATGAACAAAACTCATCATTTAGAGACTAGGTCATTGCAATTCTACCAACCTTACCTATTGCAATAATGAACAAAACTCATCATCTTCTTGTAGAATTGATGTATATAGGATTAGTTTTAATTGTATGGATCAGTAAGACAAACAATATACATAAAGCAAGCCAAAATTAAATTGTTTTCTTATAGCACCTTAAAGGGGTGTAGTTTTTAATCCTAGAGAAGTTACAGAACCTATTAAATCATTTGAATAATTGTTTTTGGAGGCATATAGCAACCAATCCTGGCTTGCCAATTGATGTCATTTGACCTTGAAATATACTTTTAAGGCTTATAACAAGCTATTTTATGTTTTCAGTGTTTGTAATGTTGGATCTCCTTAGATTTATTTTTTCTTATTTTGATTTAGGAGCTTGGAGGTTCATTAATGGGGGTTGGAGAGAGAAATTATGAGTTTTTTATTGAACTTGTCTCTTAAAGAGATGGGTTTAGTGTAATCATTGAACTAGTGTCTTCAGGAGATGAATTTATTATAACCGTGTTGAACTCCTCTTTTGAAAAGATGGGTTAATACGATCTAATATTGTTTCTAAGGGATGGGTTTAATTTATTTGTTTTTTAAATTATTTTCGATCTGATGGCATTTTTGAAATAAAAGGAAAAAAATATTCATATTTTCAAAAGATATTACAAGAACAACATCAAATAATAAATAATCTATTTAATAGACAACTTAAACTCATGAGTTTAATCAATTTAAACTCATCTCAAGTATTATTTATCATCTCAAGGCATTTTTGTATTTTTTATTAAAAATTTAATTTTCCCTTTTTTCTTCTTTTTCAAATTACTTCCTTTTCTCCTTTATATTTTGTATATGTTTTATTTCTTACTTTTATAATAAAAAATTTATATACATTTTTATATTTCTTGCTTTTTTCATTTATCCACGTGGAGCTGCACAAATCCATACATGGGTCAGACTCAATTCGCAAGGTTAGGTCCCTTGCATCTAGTTATTAGCAATTTTAGACCCTACGCATGAACCTAAACATGGTACGATACGATTATAAAAAGGGTTTGAGTAAATAAAAATTGACATAAATAATAAATGAGTCAAACTGAGAAGCAATATGAATATAAATGTGTTTTGGGTTGGGTTTGTGACCCAAACTCATTTATAGACTCGTGAAACCATTACAATATATTGTTATTGTTTTGTATACTTATTTTGTTAAAATATAATATTATTATCTTTAATTAAATTACAAATAGCAAAACTATCTATATAAAAAAATTATATATATATGTATAGTTTATTATTAATTATATATAGGACATACATTTAATATATAAAATATAGATCTTATTGAACAAATAATATACATAATTTATATATTAATATAGAATTGATTTATTTCCTGTATATATAATATCCATATATATACACAACAGATATACCATATAGTATGCAAACCAAATTTCTATAATAGTTATATGTATGGATATAATACGCATATGAAAAATCTACATATTATAGGTACATAATCTATATATTATATAAAACTATGCATGTAACATACTATATAAATATATATATTAAAATAAAGATTACATATAGAACATTTGTAAAATGGCTAGATTGTATATAATACATGCATGTAACTTATGGAGTATATATAAAGTATAATTTACATATAATATATCTTTTCAATATATATATATATATATATATCATAATATATATGTGACACATATATAACATATATATGACAAAAGTTTTATAATGTATATGTTATATGTTATATATGTATGTTATAATTCATTTGTTACATAAAATGAATATGTTGTGTATTATAAAATAGAGATCATATATAACATGATACTTGAATATATAAATTGTATATGTACATCAGACTATAGATTTATATATAACATTTATAGCTTGTAAATATTATATAAATAAATAACTTAAATAGTATATATAAACTATAAGTTATGCATATAAATATCCATCAATATCACATTTATTTAACAACATAATATAGGAGTAACATATTATATAGAATTTGTTAACTATGTCTATATGGAGTAAAAACTAATTTAGTACATCAAATTTTAAGATAATATAAAAAATTTAAATTTCATCTGAATTTTTATATCTGTTATTAATCAATAAAAAAACTAATATAAACCATAAAACACATATAAACAGATTGGATCATGAGTTAAGACTTATCAAATACTAATCATTGAAGCAAAGAGACGAAATACAATACGGCAACGTAAATTTTCAACGCTACCTTGTCGCAATTTAGACCGAAGCGTGGGATGGCTATGTAATAGGTGCTATTGGCCGCTTACCCGCCACACCCACCCGTGTTGATATTTCGTCAGAACTAAAAGCGCAACCAGAAGTGGGGTTTCCTATAAATGCAACATTTGGCGCCATACTTGCAACCTCACATTCGTACAAGAACGCTGCATAAAATAACGAAAACATATGACTACAATGATGATAAAAATATGGCCACTCCAGCACTTCACGCACAAAGCCAGAAAATAGGCGCGTAACGTCAAAGGGCGGTTTAAACAGTTAATCTCTGTTTGTGTGTTATCCATATATTTTTTAGCGTTCATATTCGTGACGCCATATGGCTATCAAGATCTAAAGTCGCTTTTGCCAAGAACTTCAAGAGATCGGTTATATAATAATATAATATACATTCATATATAGAATGTTAGGAGATTGAAACAAATGAATCTATCTGGCTAGCTTTTTTTTTTTTAGATACAAATACTTTTTTAAATTTTTTTAATAAATTATTTATTAAAAAATAAATATAGATAAAAAATAATTAACAATTCTCATTAAAAGATCAAATAAATTAAATATAAATAAAATATAGATATAAATCAAACATATTTACATATATCATTCGATGTAGATACAAATAAAGATAAAAATACAGGCCAGAAAGTTTTTGACATGTTTTGATATGTGGACTGTTTACTTAAAAAATAAACTGGTCATTTAATGGTTTAAATTAAATTATAACTAAATAATTAAAATATTTTTTATATATTGATTACTATATATATTTTAATAATCAATAATTAACTAAACAGTTCCATTAACTTATTATAGAAGTTTCCTTGGATAAATTTATTATCCACTAATTACTATTTATATAAAAAAAAAAGTCAATGGATGATTGGAGAGGTACTCGTTAAAAGATCAAGTATTTGTTTCTACACTTCTTGTGCACTTTTTCTCTTTTTACAAAATATATATGATCATTGTCCTAAAATCATTAAAAACAAAATAAAAAAAAACCCTTATCTTTAATTATTTTAACAACTGCCTCTACACAACTTTTTAATGCAAGTTTCCACTAAATATGCTTAATAAGTGAGTGTTTAGGAACGTCAACGAAACCTTTGGAACAAATTCGGATTATGCATTACCCATATCCACCTAAGTTATCGTTTCCACCTTTCCTCTTTTCACATGCAATGCACCATGTAACAGGTAAGACCGATTACATAGAGGCATCTTTTGCGTGTTATTCTAAATAGACGTCAAAAGCTCCCATATCCGTGCCAGGTGACAGCCATTTTCTTGTTTCTGTACGATGATTAACTTACAATTAATTTTTATACAGAGGCGAAGCGTTTAGCGAAGCCGCGAAGGAATCTTTCTGAGAAGTTTAAGGCTTTTCAAGCCGAGGTTTGCCACTATTGCGTACAAGTTTTGAAGATTTGGTTGGCATTATAGGTCATAAGTAATATATATATATATATATATATCTATATATATAGGCCGTAATTATTTTAGAAACAACTTATTATAGTTTTTATATATTAATATATATTGGTAGTTACATACCACGTGTATATCCACATATTATGTATCATCCACTTAATATTTTTCGCATAGGTTGCTTGTATTTTTTTCCTCTCTCTCTTTTTTCTTTTTGTGGTTGTACTCTTAATAATCGATGGCTTTCGATTTATGTGAGGCCGACTGAAGTGTTTAATATAATAATATATATATACATACATACTGTGTGGGTATCAATCTGGATGCAACGATCACGTGCGTGTCGCGTGACTATCGCGCTACGCGTGACCTAGGGAAACAACACGTGATAGGATGATCAAGAGAGTATCGTGTAGGGAGGAGGAGTAGGCAATCTCAATAGACTCTAACACACGTGTGACAGGTAAGGGAGCTAAATAGCATCAACCTCACTGAGTACTATGGATTCGTGTATGTTCTTGAGTAAATTAAGTGTTTGATTCACCAAGACGGAAATCCGGCAGCGCGACGGCGTTCGTCCAAGATTTCACCTTGTCCAAATGAGGTAAGGACTAAGGTATTTATAGAGAGTCTGGCCGTCGATGTCGTCCGTCAGATGAGACAGACAACCAACGGCCAGGATGAGTCCCTCTTATTATGGATATGGATGTGGGCTCCCTTATGGATCCAGGCCCATTGAGGCCTTCATTGTAATGTGTGTGAGCCAATTTGAGAAAGGTTGGAATTGGGCAAGCCAATTCCAACGGACCCTACTCCAAGCCTTCCATGCCAATTCTCCCATGATCATCCCAATTGAATTGGGCCTAACTCTTTAAGCCTGTCACATTAGCCCAAAGAGTTAAATCCAAATAAGAATTGGGCTCAAGGCCTTTGTAATCAAATTTGTACATCTACACATACATATGTATGTATTATATTTGTATGTATAAAATTATCTACAAAAGGGTATGTGGAATCCGACGTTTTCAATATTTTCTTTATAGTAATTAAATCGTGAGTGTGACGTTAAGATTCATAAGTGAATAAGAAGAAAGTCAAAATTATTTGAAATGCTTGGAGAAGAGAGAAGAGTTTGGTCTTCCTTGTAAGGCATTTTTTTAATAGCTTTATTCGAAAGCAGAATAATCTCTATAATATAGCAAAGAATAATATAAAAAGGGTTTTCAAACAATATACTTTTCATCAAATGTTTATTCGCAACTCATCATACTCCACGTCAAAATTTAATGAATCAAGTCACGTAGAATATTTTATCTTTTTACTTCAAGTGCTTCAAATTCCTTCCTCCCTTGATAAATTATACAAAATTTGAAGCAATATTGATTTCCAACACAAGATTTGCAAAATTTTCTGGATTCGAGTAAAGGATTATTATGGTGTACATTAAGAAAACCCTGTGTTAATTGTAAACTACAAGCTTGATACCTACGTGTCATTCTTAATGTTAACTATGTAATCTTCAGAATCTTACTGGATCCATTATATACACTTGCGCACCGCATTATGTGCGATTAAATATATAAATAATATTTGGCCAAAATATATATATATATATATAATATAATATTTTCATCCATCTCGCCTTCAATTATATATTATTAAGTGTAAATAAAAAATGTAAAATGTGTAAAGCCTATCAAAGATTCTCTTTTTTTGACAACATATATGATTCCAAGTGATTTGAAATAATTTAAGATAGCTTGGCCTTGCAACTAAATAACATAAATACAAGTCTCACAATATAATCGATACTTATTTTATTGGAGCATCTTTATCTTTGGATATTTGCTGAAAACTCTAAAAAATATGAGTATTGTGATAGTTGTTGGTATAATAAAGCAGGTTACTTGTTGAATTATTTACTATAGAAGGTTAAATTTGGATTTCAACTCTTTGGACTGAGTGATAGAACCTAGAGAGTCAAGTCCATGAAATTGAGATGATTAAGGGAGATTTAGCATGATGGGTTTGGAGCAAGGACCATTAGACCAGGCCAGCCCCTTTGCTCCAAACTTTTCTCAAAAGCTTATGCGCTTAAAGAGGCCTTATGGAGAAATCCATCATTAAGAGGACTTATCTCGCTCATTAATGGTCAATTCGATCCAATGGACGTCATTAAGAGCCAAGTTCTATAAATACCTAGAGCTCTTCCTCATTTGATAAATCCATAAATTGATAAAAATGCCATCGTGCTGTTAGAATACTCTCACAAGAGATCAAGCAGAACTCAAAGAAAAGAACACATAATCTCTCATCTAGAACAGTGGGATTGATGTTATATAGCTCATCTACCTGTCATTAGCGTTTAAGCTCCTTGGGATTGCTTGCTCCTCCTCCTCGCTACCATCTCACTCTCAGTTACTCCTTGCATGTGCTTCCATGTCATTGCTCTAAAGTCACGTGTGCCGCGAAACGCATGTTACATGCATATGATCACTATAATCTAATCTACCCCACTGTATTTTGCTATATGTATTTTATAAAGTTTGATGATGTCTATTGGATCGTATTGACTATCAATAGGCGAGATGATTCCTCTTAATGATGGATTTCTTCATCGGCTCTCTGACTCATGGAAGGCTTCTTTAAGTGCATGAGCTCCTTAAGAAAGGTTAAGAGCGGACAAGTCGGTCTGATCCAATTGTCCCTACTCCAAGCACACCATGCCAAATCTTCTTTAGTCATCCCAATTTTATAAACTTAACTCTCTAGGCCCTGTCACTTAACCCAAAGAATTGAAATCCAGATTTAACCCTCTACACTTACCAACCAAAGTTGCCATAACAAGTAACCTTATCACTCCTCCTCTAATTGGTCATTTCACACTTATTTAATTTTTATGAAAAGCATTCCTCCCATTCCTTCTCCCTTTGATCTTTTCACACTTACTTAATCTTTATAAATAAATAAATAAATATGAACATTATTTTAAGGTAATAAAATAAAATAGGACTTACAAAAAATTGAAAAAGTAGATAAGTAACTTTTTTAAAGTAACTAAGGAAGAGAGTTCCCTCATATGGAGAGCAATAATAATAATAATAATAAACACATGGCCACACATGTATACGCCTTTTAATCTTATTATCTCCAAATTAATTATAAATCTTTACATTTCTCTGTTATTAATTAATGAGTTATTGCTAACATTAATTTATTTGTATATATAACATAAATATTATATTATTCCCTCCAAACTATAAAAAAAGATAAATGCTAAAAGGGAAATTGAATAGAAATATTATATAACATAAATATTAATTAACATTAATGAGTCGTTGCTAACATTAATATACTTGTTTATATAACATAAATATTATATTGTTCTAGGAAATTCTATGGTCCTGTCATTAATTTTAATGAGACAGGTCTCATCACTATCTAATAGCTCGTGCCATACCAAACTTTGATCGTTACTATATTTATTTTAATGGTTAAAGAGTTGACTGAATGATTACATCGACAGAACTATAGAAGCTCCCTATTATTCCCTCCAAACTATAAAAAAGATGAATGCTAAAATGGAAATTGAATAGAAAAACACTATTGATTAAAAATTTAAGCAAAGTCTACTAAGTTAGTATTATTTATAAAATGAAACTTCTAATAAAATCATGGTATAGGAGGCCCTTCCTTTTCAAACCACTTCCCTGCATTCATCATCCAAAACCCACAAATCAACCACTACTAATAATCATATCAACAAATCTCTACTTTTATCATTTTAGACTTGGATTATATCATTACCATCATCATCAATCCATCAATTTTAGGTTTCCATCTTTAGTCCTTCACAACGTCACATCTACAGATCTGGTTAAATTGAAAGTTATGACGATCATCCTGATGTTTGAATGTTAACAGTTTTTTAAATAAGTGGGTTTTTTTATTAATTTTTTTTGTCATTATGAGATTTTGTTTAGTTAAAGTGTTGATTTTCTATCTTATATAGAGTTCATGCTTTCAAAAGGGATATATTTCAACCTTTAGTTATAAAAGAGATGTGTCTATTTTAGATGGAGTCTTATTTTAAACCCTCATCTCTTTAATTGATTTGTTAGTATTTAATGTAATGAATTTTCGTTTTTTTGGGAAAAAAATATTATTTACAAATGTTTTAATCAATCATAAGCAATGGAATCTGTTCAAATAGTAAGATACCTGAAGCCATAAAAATGTTTTAATGTGATTAGAACTTTCACACAATGTGTAAATTATCAAAGCATAAAAACTTATATGGTTACATGGCAATACCACGATATAAACATAAAACTGTTCAAGACAAATAAAGAAATTTAAGGTATATCATATATGCTTATTTTTTTAGCATGTAAAGGCTAGTTAATTTCTACATGCTTTTATTATTTTAACTTTATATTTGATTCATTTATCCTATTGGTTTAATGGATAGATAAACAATTAAATGTTGCAATAACAATTATAAATCAATTAAAATCTTTGGTGGTAACTATAAGTAAATATACCTCATTAAAACATGCAATTGTATAATAAATCAAGGACACAAAATTAAAGATCCATCATCCATACGTTCATAATTATATGAAAAAATGCTCAGGAAAACCTTTTTAATTATAGTTAAATTTGCTAAAATTAATTGTTAAAGTGAAATACATCTTGCCTATAGAGTATTCTTATTTCTTAGTTATAAATGAAAAATGCCAATGGCATGTAGCCTAACATCATATTTCATCTTCCAAGTGTAATGTGTCAAGTGTGAATACCTTTTCTTAGTTTAGTAATAGCAAGAAAAAAAAAAAGAAAAGAAAATGCTAGGTGTTGTATACAAACCGACAATTATAAAAGGAAAAAAAAAAAAGACCCGCATTTCCTACATGAAAAAAGAATAAATCACACTAGAAAGTATTGATGTTTATAGGAGTTTTTGGGTTATTAGGGAGTATCTACCAACCATTGTTCTAGTTTTAGTTTTAAAGATATTAGGAAGTACCCAACATTCAATATATACATGTATTTAATATTTATGTGTGAGATGGTTACTGAGTTACTCTTTATTGATTTTTGGGGGACTAAGTGCTAAAAGATAATATTGAATGGTTGAAGCATGTTTTACATTAAGTATTTGTACATTATGATGCATGATCATTACATGTGTGTCTATGGTATATTGTAATGAGCTCCAACTCACCCTCTCTTTTACAAGTACAGTCGAGACTCCATTACCATTAAGAGTAACTGATTATGACATTGTAGTGGATTATGGGAAGATGTTAGTGGAGACGATTACCTATTAGATTACTAGAATTTAGCTTATTGGTACTATAGAGTTAGAGATCCTATATATTAGTTTATTGATAAGTGTTGTAGTTTGTCTTAATGGACCCTCTAAGCCATCTAGGTTTGTTACTACCATGTAGTTATGACTATCGGTTGTTATATGGAGTGGTTATCATTATGTTAGCCTTACTAAAGTTATGACTGTTTATATGAGTATGGATATTAGTAAATGTCATTTATTATGGATATTAGCAAGTTTAGAGCCTTTGCATGTGTGTATTTTGTATGGACACGTGTCAGGTTATAAATGACCATAAATTTAAGGTATTGCAACTTAAGTGCATAGGTTTAAGATCTTTAGGGAAACTTAAGAAGATGATATGTAGAACGGTGAGATGATGAGAGTAGGTAGGTTAAGGGATCACTAGTAGTTAAAGGAAAGTCATAATTGTTCTCTTTCGTTAAGATTTTCTAGCAATATTTACTATTTATTATTAGTTATTATTGATTTGCCTTCAATAAAAATGCTTATATATATGTATATGTTACTTGTGTTACTATATTTTCATGTTTAATTTCATATATTCACATTAAATATTTTGTTGCTGCTATTTATTTTAGTTGTTTCTTCCTAGATATGCAAGTAATCATTAAACAATTGATCTTAAAATGTATGTGTGTGTGTGTGTGTAATATCGGTGTATAAAATAATCCGAATTTTCATGGAGAATTATGAACTCAATAATCACCTTGGAAATTACTATATAGTCTACAACTAATTAAATGAAACAAATTACCAAAAACTCCTATGAAGTTGACTAAGGCACAACTTATGTTAATTAACAAATCCCTTATGATTCTAAATTGCAAATTTCAAGAGAAGTTCAGAAAGAACCTTAATCTTAATAAAAAGAAGCATGCAAAAGTGCACTATAATTTGCAATAAACCTATATGACATCTCATAAAGATTGTAAATCATAAGTAACAAAAACTAAAATATGAAAGCTTTAGTTAATATATAAAAAAGGAATGCAAATGAGAGACTACTACATCAAAACTCCATAATGGTAGAAATGACTCTATAAGTAGGACGTATAAAATTCAAGAATTAAGAAAAGTAATAGTAAGTTGAGCTTCAATTAATATGATTAGGTAATATTTATGGAATCAATGCATGAACATGCGAGGTGGGACCAATAAGTACATGTTCTTTCTTGTTGCTGTATGTCTTGTTAAGAAGGACCTATTTGAGTCAAGTCACTTACAACCTATAACCTATAATCTACAACTTTTATACATAACCTACAACCTACAACTTTTATACAAACCTATAACTTTATTGCAAATCCAACGGTAGATCTTGCATCTTCCCTATAAGTGACTTGACCTAAGTCCCCCCCTTATTAAGAGTATTGAGCACCGTCAATAATCTTGTCATATTGTGTGAAGCCATATCGTGTCTAGTCTTATTTATTGAGTCAAGTTGTATTGAGTCTATCTTCATAATTGAGTTGTATGTCAGTCTAGTAGTGGTTAGTCCATTTTATTATTGATACTTGCCAGCTCCTCTCATAAGTGAATTTAAGATAAAGTATCAAACCTTGAAATCTTATAACTATAACATTGACGATAATAACAAGAGTAATAAAAGTCTTCAATGATGATGAAAGTTAAAATTGTTAAGATAACAACAAACTTACAAAATCAGAATGAAGAATAAATATACAAAATAAACATTAGTAGACTTGAGAATCAAAACAAAAAAGGTATAAATGGTAATGTTTCAAGCAAATGAAAAAATTTCAAATAAAACAATTCACCCAATTTGAAGTGCAATCACATTTATGCTTAATCAATTAATAAGTTGGGAGCACAACAACCAAATTAATACAATGAGTCATAATTATGGTATTTCTCTTCTATGTAATAAGGTAAGGAAAAATAGTAGTTCAAGGAAACATGAAAACAATCATGATCGCTTTGGTGAAATTGTGGGCAAGTAAGGAGCTTGGATAAGTTATGATGCTATGGATGAGGAAGAAGTGAAAGTGACCTTTAATAAACTTGTGAAGGGTAAAGTTTGATGATAATAGTAATAAAGGTTAGAAGAACAAGAGAATAGGAAACTCACTGTTAAGATGGTAATGGAAAGTATAAGTCCCAAGAGTAAAACGTTTGAAGATTTAGGTAAAAAGAATTTAAGGGGACAAAAGGGAGGTATCACGAACTATTTGAGATGAACTAATAATCGAATAAGAAGTATAGAAATCCTAATGATGTAAGTGTAGAAAGTAAAATTTGATTATTGGCTTAATAATTAGGAAATATTGGATAATGTTCCAAAAAAGATAAAATTGACATGGAAAATATTAAAAAGGGAGGAATGAGTAGATTATATAAAGGGAATGAACTTGTTGATAAAAAGGAATATTAGAACAATCACTTTAGGTCTTAAAATGTGATGAATATGGTTTAGTTAAGCATGGTGATTGTAATAGGTCTTAAAATGTGATGAAGATGGTTTAGTTAAGCATAGTGATTGTAGAGGATAAAGTAAGTAATGCCTTATGTTTTGAGATAACAAGTAAAAAGTCATTGGTGGATAAAAGTTTTAAAAGTAGAAGATAGGTAATGAGGATTGGCTAGAAGAAACTAGATGTATAATTAAGAGACATGAAAATCTTAACAAATGGTTGATAGTGCAAATGTAATTATGGTTTTCTAGAAATAAAGTAGTAGATGTAAAAACAAAGTGGGAAGAATCACGTTGAAGAATATATGAGAGTAGTTTGAAGATAATTAGTAAAACTATGAGAATAATCAAACCTTGTGGATAAGGAAGTATGCATGAAATAGTATTAGAAGAGTGAAATGTAATCTAGACAAGCTATAAGAAAGAAGATCTTAAGGGGATGTCTAGTAGTAGTAACAACAAAACTAGAATACAATAACAAGTTCTTACAGACGGTTTTGGGAAAAGTTTACGTGAGATCATGTATACCCAATGTTATATAGAGAGTAGCATTATGGGTTATAAAATGAACTTTGGGAAAGTAAGGATAATTATGGGTTATAAAATGAACTTTGGGAAAGTAAGGATAATTAACGAATGTCATAAATTAACTTTGATATTAAATAATAGTGGTAGAACTAAGTTGAATTAATAGAAATGCAAATGCATGGTATCATATAAGTGTCATGTCAGTGAGGTTTGACTTATGGAGTTTAAGGTTGAAATTATAGTTGTAAGATCTTCAACTTTCTAAATGTCATTGAAAGAATCAATTTGAAGATTATGTGCAAGGGATGTTTCTAATAGAAAAGATGATGAACAAAGACAAGATTTCATGACGAGATGAGTACAATATTACTATAATTGAGTAAAAAAAAAAAATTATCAAAATAAAACAAATCTATCACATTCCAGAATCGGACAAAATTACCACAATGTGACAAACTTATCCTAGCATGATGATAAATTTACTGCGCATAAATATTATGAATAGTATATACTTACCAAAATATGATAAACTTACCCAAAACTGACAAATTTACCACTTAGCACTAACAGATAAACCACTATAACGTAATGAACTTACCAGAATATAACAAATCTATTACATACCAAAATCAGACAAATTTAACACAATTCGACGAAGCTACCAAATCCAATAAAATAACACATACCACAATTGGACAAACTTACTAGAATGCAACGAACTTACGACTTCCAGAAGTTTGCATAAAATCGACCTCTCAAAATATAACAAACTTATTATAATAAGACAAATATGCCATTTAGCACTAACACATAAACTACCAAAATGTAATAAACTTATCAGAGTGTGACAAATTTACAACTTAGTACTAAAAGATAAAACTGCAAGATAAATTACTAAAATGCGACAAACTTACTAGAGTGTTCCAAATCTACCATTTAACACCAAAACACAAACTATCAAAATGCGATAAACTTACCAAAATATAACAAATCTACCACTTAATACTAAAAGATAAAACTACCAGATAAAGTACCAAAATGCAATAAACTTACTAGAGTATAACAAATTTACTACTTAGCATTAAAATACAAAACTATCAGATAAACTACCAAAATGCAACAAACTTATCAGAATATGACAAATCTACTACTTAGTACTAAAAGATAAACTATCAAAATATGACTAACTTACCAGAGTATGATAAATCTATCACTTGGTACTAAAAGATAAAACTACAAGATAAACTACTAGAATGCAACAAACTTTCCAGAATGCGACAAATCTATCATTTAGTGTTAACAGACAAACTACTAGAATATGACGAACATATCAAAATATGACAAATCTACTATATATCGAAATCAAACAAAATTACAACAATGCATTAAGTTATCAGAATTCAACAAAAATAACAAGTACCATAATCGGACGAACTTGCCAGAATACAACAAACTTATCATTTCCAAAAGTTAGTGTAAAATCATTCTACCAAAATAGGATAAACTTACCACAATTAAACAAAACTACCATTTAATAATAAAAGACAAAACTAATAGATAAACTACCAAAATACGATAAATTTATTAGGATATGATAAATTTACCACTTATCGAAATTGAATAAACTTAACAAAATGCCACCAAATTACCATCTAATGAAAAATTTGTTTTTAATCATTTTTAATTTGATGACCATGACTTAATTGTGTCAATTTAATGATCTGTATTATCATCTTAAAATTAAGACATAACTTGTCAACTTGAGCCAAAATAATCCCATTCTATGCTTAGACTCCAATGATTCCATGCCCAAGGCTTTATTCTTTTCCGGGATTCTGTTTTCATTGAAAATTAAGACAACCTTTGTATCGAGTCAAGTATTCTTCTTCAGTAAAGAAAGACGTCACATCCGAGATAGCAAAGCCCATCAAAACTAGACTTCGATTTACTTAACGAATTGAACCTGATGAAATACCGAGAAGAATTTGGTGTTATGAAACCTAATTCTTGCAAGGTTGATTGATTTGGCGGAGACGGAGTGGATGAATGCGTTTCAGATATTTTTGCCTGTGCCAAGCTCATCCCATCTAGCAACAAATTTAAGTTACCTTTTTTTTTTTTTAATTTTTGTTCGATTGGTATTTTTGTAACTTTTATTAAATATTATTTTCGTATTTCCTTAACCCTTAATTATCTTTCACAAACAAAGTTTTATAAAATTAATTAAACAAATACATTGCTTATCTATAAAAAAAATATAAATTAGTTTTTATAGTTATTCGGGCACGTATTAGTAATACTAATCTAATTATAATTCGACTACTCTGCTCATCGAAAGAGAAAATCCGATCCTATTCTACTTGTAGACACTAATTGCCATCAAAAAGTTAGAATATATGTATTCATTTAAAGTTTACGATGAATGGTTTAAATAATTGTAAATATTTATTAAATAAAATCAATTTTAACAAACGTACACAAGAGAAGATTCTGGTAGAGAAAGGGACAGTTAATCTCCAATTATAAAGCGCAATCATTAAGATTTCCTCCTGCTACATTGCCACAGAACACCAACACAATACAAACACCACCAGTTACAAATTGGAGCGACCTTACATTACATTGTTTTACCCTTTGCTTTTTCTATAACAAAGTTCACATCTTCGTCACCTTTGTTCCCTTTTCTCTTTTTTTCAAAAAAATCGTTTTCTTTGATTTTGTTTCAAATCCATTCACAACGTTTAAGAAAGGGAAGTTTGAAATTCCGGGTCAGTGGTTGTTTAATGCAGAATTCATATAAAAATTTAGTTTAAATTTTTTTTTCACAAAAAAAAAAGAAGAAAAAAGAAGAAGACATGAATCGGATGAAAAGTAAATTTCATTATTCTGAAGTTTCTTTAAATTTTTAATAAATCCCAAAAGACGTGTTTTCCATTCTTATTAAAAATTTTAAAATTTTTAATAAGATGCCCCACTCATGATTTAGGGGGTGGTCTGATAAAGAAGCAATTGGTTTCTGCGATGTGTTGTGGAAATGACATTACTTGTTGAAAGAGGTTGTCTGGGTATTAGTGTTAAAAGAAGAAAAGGATGATGAAGATTTCTGCTTTGTTAACTTCTGCTGGTATCAATATTGGGGTGTGTGTGTTGTTTTCTCATTATATTCGATATTAAGGAAGCAACCTGGGAATGCTAGTGTGTACTTTGGCCGGAGGCTTGCGCAAATTCAGCCAAAACGGAAGGGTAATTGTGCTTTGAAAGGTTTGTTCCTTCACCGAGTTGGATTGTCAAGGCATGGGAGACTCCTGAAGAAGAACTTCTAGCAGCTGGGGGTGTTGATGCTGTGGTTTTCTTAAGGATAATTGTCTTCAGGTGATTTGGTGTCCTCCTGAAGGGTTAAACATTGATTGTTATAGAAGTTTTATCAGTAGTTTAATGCTGTTGGCAAGCGATTCGCAGGATGTCTTGGTTGTATACGAGACTGCCAATTGTAGTTTGTTATGTATTTGTCCTTGGTAACCTGCTGATAGGTTGCTATTTTTTTATGGTGTTAGTGATGATTAGTGACATTGGAATGATGCCTGCAACCTTATTATCATTGGTGAAACAACCATGCTAATAATCGTCTTGTGATTGTTGCTTGTTCTACTTTTATGGAAATGTGCTGTTTTCATCCTTAATGAACTGAATTGTGATATTAAATAGAGATTCCAATAGAAGCTTTCTGGTTTGTAACCATGGAGTGGATGAAATGATGAAATCAAGGGAAAAAGAAGATGCACTAACCATGAAGATTTCTATTTTTTCATCTCTCAGATTGTTGGGTTGCTTTTGCTAGTGTGAATTTTTCTGTCTCTTTGAATCTGGAATTCTTCTCTTAGTCATTATTTTCGATCTAACAACTTAAGGGATAGACTTGTTATTGGGATTGCTGAAGAGGCTTTTGCTATAGTTGGCCTTATTCTGTTATAATTTTAATTGAAATGCATGAATAATCATCCTGATGCTGTTAGACTCTTCTCTGATATTCTTTTGCCTTTTCGTTTGGTTGACCATCAAGTTCTTTTCCATTCATATTCAACTGATGTGGCTTTGTGAGAGAAAGTTAAGTGTATTATTTTAATCATGTTCCAAAAAAATATCATTGCAATCAATTGTGGAAGAACCTTTTTGTTGCATCTGTGACCTGCTGAAGCGAAGTGGGTGCAAGACTGGCATTTCTTTCATTGGTTTATGGATGATTTTGTTTTGTGTGATTGTAGCCAATTTAATTTGAGTTTTTTTATTGGCTACGTGTTTTAATACGAATAAATATTTTCTGCAGCCTCCGAATCTTCTCTATAGCTGCTTTCATTTGCATTTTTTTGGTGCTTCCTGTAAATTACTATGGGCAAATGATTTCTCACAAACAGATCCCTTCAGAATCGTTGGATGTTTTCACGATCGGGAATGTTAAAGAAGGGTCAAAATGGTAATAAATATGATCCCTATAGTTTGTTGTCTTATTTATATTTATTTGTCTACTAAAATCTTTTATAACCAACATGATGCATGAACTGAGAAATGCTCCTGATGATCGTGGGATATGGTGACTAATTACCTTTTCCACATTGTACATGTCAGGCTTTGGGCTCATTGTCTTGCACTGTACATTATATCTTCTTCAGCTTGCGCTCTTCTTTACTTTGTAAGTAATAGCATTTATGTTCTAGTTGAAGATTTTTATCTGCATATATACATATATATATATTTTAATATTCATAAGTAGGGTGAATTTTGTGTTTTTTCTAGGAGTACAAACGCATTGCCAATATGAGGCTGAAACATATACAAGCTTCTCTTTAAACCCTAGTCATTTTTCTGTGCTTGTTCGTGCTATCCCTTGGTCTCCTCAATGCTCATATAGTGATCAAGTGAAAAAGTTCTTTCAAGATTATCATGGCGCAAATTATTTGGGGCACCAAATGGTCTATCGCAATGGTGCAGTTCAAATGCTAATGGTATGAACTCTGCTCTAGATATTGCAATGCTGCAAACACATTTTTCCTAATCCAGTTTGAACTTGATTTATAGCTACAAATGTTCTATGTTGATGTTTGGATTTTGAGTCAATTTGTCCATAATTAGTTAAATCTGCATACCATGTGTGCATTTTGGTACTAAATATTTTTGTATAATTTTACCTAAAAAAAAATGTGCATATAGTCATATCTACGGAAATAGATATACTTAAATGATTATCACAATTAATATATTACACTGCATCCTTATGTAAGTATCATGCTTTTTGTAAATTACATTTATTTTGGACATTTACTTAAATAAGCATAATAATAAGTTGCCAAAATGTATTAGTAATGAAAAGGCAATGGTTATTTGCAACAAAAATGTGCAAGTGGCAAATGAAAAACTGTAATTGGGCAAAAGGTATTACTGATGAAAAGCTATATGTACACACACATGCACGCACGCACACATACACATATTGATTTTTATGAATGAATTAAGCCATACTTTGCATCATTGACCTTGATTGAGATTCTAAACTCTCTTTGAGCTTAGACATGGGAAACTACTAATTTTTAGATAAGGAAATTAACAGTATTATGTGGAAAATATATAGCTTATAAGATTGATTGGTCTTGCCTCCTTGCTCTACAGAACCTAAGATAAACATGAATTTCTTTAGTTACTTTGGTCTGGGGAGAGAATGGTCTTAAAATCCTTGATCTTAGTCTACATTTACAGTTCATGATACACTGTTGTTGATAAAGAAAGGTGTTGTTGAATCAACTTTTACATCTTCTTCCACTGTATAGAAAGTGTGTTGTGATTGGGCTGCTTACCTCTTCTCTCTGCATTGTCTTTGGCTTCTGTGCCTTCAGCTATGCAATCTCCCTCTTTGAGCAACACTTTGTTGTGTATGTTTTCTCTTCTTTATCTGCAATGATGATGGTTTTCACTCTTTATACAGACTGAGGCTCAGATGGTGTGTGACATATTTAAAGCTGATAATTTTGCCCAAAAATGTAAACCAAAGCTATTCCACTGTGGTCTCTGTAGCGGATCATCTAGTGCATTTAGGATCCTTACTGAAGAAACCAACAGTGTCAAAATGAAACCCATTTATCGTGATCTGGATTTTTCTGGAGGACAAAAGGTAATAGATATGAATACAGACATTTTCAGTAGATAATCTTAAATAAATCTTATTTTGACTCTTATCTTTCATGCTTGATGAATGCGTCTTCCTATTGATTGTTTTGTTGCTGTCATGACCTGTCCACAAGCATTTGAGAGATGTCCAATGGAGCCTTTTTGACTTACTTTGCTTATTAATACTCTATATCATGACAAGCATATAGAAGTTTGCTGTTGTGTTCTACTAAGCACCATAAGTTACATTTTCAATTTTCCTCAGTTGATCATTACTGCATGATATATATATATCTATGTATATATATACAATATTTACAATAATTGTTGTTTTATGTTTTGGTAAGATATATACGGACAAAAAACATAAATTTCTGACTCACCGAACAGTCCTAGCACATCTGAATTCTTACTTCTTAGGAGCTATATATAGAATAGATGGTGGAACCGTCAATGATGCTTTAGTAGGTGCAGACTGTCTCTCTCTAACTTTGGAATAACTTGTGACTCCTTTGCAGTTATGCGTGCAATTTGCACTTTTCATCTCTTTTTTGAAATCTTTGATCCAGGTTTCATGTCCATGTAAATTAAACTCAGTATCTTCTCCTGCTTCGATGTATTGGCAGCATAAGCCTTTACCTGGTTTAGTATAGAGTTCCTGCACTATCAGTTACTTGTCGCCACCTTTTTCCAAAAAATGGTCACCACTTGCTCATCGATAAATATTAGCAAAGTAAAATTCTGATAAGGTGCATCAACTTTTTCCATCTCTTCTGTTTGGTAATCTGCAGGAGGAAATTTTCTTACTGTGTGGATATGCATTCTTAAATGATAACATGCTTAATCTTATGATGGAATGAGCTATTTGTGTTTGTTTTCTGCATCACTTCTGCCATTCACTTTTCCTTTTGGTGCTATTTTGGTGTGGATGCAACATCACTATGAATGATGGAACTCTGAAACCTCAATTGGCATATTAGATAATTTGTTTTTTCAATTTTGCTAATGACACTACAATTTCTTTTTCCACAGGAAGTTGCAGCAGCTTTTGTCTTTTTCAAGACTCGTTATGCTGCTGTTGTTGCTTCTCAGGTTCTCCAGTCATCAAATCCCATGTTATGGATTGTAGACTTGGCTCCGGAGCCACATGATGTCTATTGGTCAAATCTTTGCATACCTTATAAACAATTATGGTTTCGCAAGATAGCAATACGTATTGCTGCTATGATCTTCATGTTTTTGTTTCTTATACCTGTCACTTTCGTTCAAGGTCTTACTCAACTAGATCAGCTACACCAAGCATTTCCCTTTCTCAGAAAATTTTTGGAGAAGTAAGTGCCATTTTTACAATATATTAGGTGCATTTTACATAAATATCTAGCATATGGTTCCATGTTTCTAGATGCATGTCAGTCATGCATTAAGAAGTGAAGTGCTAAGAAGCCCATTAATTGTTGCAAGAATGTTTATCAAAGGTGTAAACATGAAGTACAAGCAATAGAGTAGTCAAGTTTTAGTGCTAGCCTGTATGTGTTAAAGTGGACTGCATTATTAATCTATGTATGTTGTTTTGCATGCTTAAAGTGAAGTCTGTGTGTAGATGTGTATCAGGCTTGGTGGTGTATGTGCATAAAGGAGGATGGCTGGGTGTTGTGTAGACGAGTGTAAGGGACAGTTACAGGGGAGTTTTATGTCATAGTGTTTGAGTAAAACTAGGAGTGAGCATAGGAAGTGGGGTTAATGTGTAACTACCACTTGAAAAGATGCAAGTGGCATAAACTAATGAAGAAAAGACAAACCTATTTTCAACCAAAACTTAGAACTTATGAGATCATTGGTTCTCTCTAGAATGAGCCCCAAGCTTGTTTGCAACAATAGGGAGGAAAGAAAGAAAATCTACAAGAAGTATTTGAAGATTGTTTTACTTTAAAACACCTTAAAAGGTCTTATACGCCATCCTATGACAATTTGGTATCAAAATTAGGTTATGTGGAGGAATTAAAGGTGTTCAACGTTAATTGAAGACTTTCTAAGTGATGTATAAGGAGGATGGGGACCCTGTAAAGGCAAGGCAAGAGCAATTGGTGGCTTAAATGGTTTCCATGACACAGGATGTGGCCGCACAAATAGAGTTGAGCATGTGATGGAAAAGATGAATGACGATGGAAGTGATGAAAGAAGTGGTGGCGAGCAAGTGGATAAGGGGGCTGTGATGATGAAAATAAAGGTAACTATGGGGAGACGATGGCAGCAAGGAAGAGGAATGGGAGGGCAAAATGGGAATTTCACTTTATGCCGTGGTCCGATTCACTCAGACATAAAAACCATCAATGGTAAGGCTAATGGGATGAGCATCCTTTTCTTGTACTAATTGATTCTGGAAGCACTCATGGTTTTGTGAGTATGACCTTTGTGTCAAAGTTGAACTTGAAGTGGAAATCAAGGATAGATTTGGAGAAGTATTAGCAGTTGCGGAATTTATAAGGAGTAGAGTCTGATTAGATTTTACCCTTGTGATCAGGTGACAATTTGTTCTCAATTGACTTTTATTACTTGTCATATTGTGGAGTGGAGGTGCTTCCAGATGTTAACTGGTTGATATCACAGTGACCTATTGCATGGGATCTCTTGTCTATGAGGATGAAATTTTTACAAGATGGGAAGGAACTAGCATCCTAAAGAGTAGCAAGGATGAAGGATAAACCATTATTGCTCCATTTTAAGTAACTAACAGGAAATGCAATTTACAATGGGTTTTGGTGGACCTCAATGGCATATTTCAGCTGATTTATGGGTTGCCACTGTCATGCCAATGCAACATATCATACGGCTTCAACTAGACACATTGCTAGTGATGGTCCCTCGCATAACTGAAAGGCTAAGATTGAGCAGCAATGTGAAGAATTGCTCAACAAAGGAATTGTTCTCCCTAACCAATTATTTATACCTGTTTTATTGGTTAAAATAGTGCTTTTTTGTTGAAGATTATTGAGGATGAGTTCGTTATTCCAGTGATCGAAGAATTGATGAAGGAATTATTTGGAGATTTTTTAGTTTTCAAAATTGGACTTGTGCTATGAATATCACCAAATGAAGATGAATGTATTGGATATTGAAAAGATTGCTTTTTGGATACACAGTGGGTATTTTGATTTCCTTATAACACTATTTAAACTTTGATTTGCACCTTTGACATTCCAAGCATTGATGAATGTGGCATATAAAAGATATCTAAGGAAATTTGTTTTTGACGGCATCGTAAGATACATGAAGGCTTGGGTAGTGCACTCATAATGCCTTAATATGGTGCTTCCAGCACTACAATGAAACTCTAAAACAATCTAAATCTGCTTTTGCACAATCACAAATGTCATATTTCTGACACTTAATTTGGCCAAGGGTGCGGAGAATCATCTCCCAGAGGTGGTGGCCATGCTTTCATGGCTAAAACCTATCACTATTTGAGCTTTGAGGAGGTTCTTGGGTCTTACAGGATATAATCAGAAATTTGTTCAAGGTTGTAGTGTTATTGTGGAGCCACTCATGCATGTTCAAAACAATTCCAAATGGACAGAAGGAACATAATGAGCATTCACCATCTTAAGGGATGCCATGGGGCACAGTCCGGTACTCGCCCTTTTGGATTTCACATAGCCATTAATTATAGAATGCGATGTGTCAGATACCATGGTTGGAGCTGTATTGCCGCAAAATAATAGACCCATGTCTTTTTTTGTTTTATGTTGCCCATTTGCTCAGCAACACTTAAAGCTTCCACCATATGAAAAAGAGTCAATTGGATTATCTTTTGCAATTGGTGAACTTATTTGTGGGGGATGCAAATTTGTGTGAAAATGAATCATTATAGCCTAAATTTTATTAGACCAGTAGGTCACTACCTCTCCTCAACAACACTGGATTAGTAAATTCCTTGGGTTTGATTTCAACATCGAATATAATGTGGGTAGTGCAAAGTAGCTGATGTCTCTCAGTGAGATGAAGTTGGCATTGAAACTTATGCAACTATAGCCCCCCAAGTGCACTTGTTTGATTTGGTTGTAGGAAACCTTATAACCAGAACTTGCTGCAACAAGAAGGTGGGCAATGAATGGAGATTTCAACAGTGAATAATTTCTAGAAAGACAGGATATATTTGGTATCATTTTGTCCCCTCCATATAACTATTGTACATGCAATTGATGATCGGTTTTATGAAGGATACCAAAGATTTTGTGTATGGTCACAATACATCTCTAGTAGGAGCGACAAAGCACGAAGTCCAAGAAGTAGTGCGTGCATGCTCCACTTGCCAAAGAAACTAGGCCGAGCATACTCAACCAGGTCTCCTTCAACCACAACACCAATTTGGTTGGATATTTTCAATAGACTTCATTATAATATACATGGCAAATTGGTCCCGATGGTTTTGGGTGACTGCTTTTCTAAATGTGCTCATTTCAGTCTTATGAATCATCCATATATCACTTTACATTTGCTAAAAATATTCTTTGATGTGGTCTTTAGACAGCATGGATCATTAGAATCATTAGAAGTGACTAGGATGTCACTTTTACTATTGTATTTTGGTAGGTGGTTCTAGACTCTCTATATCTTTGGCTTATCGCTCTCAAAGTGATGGCAAAAGGAAGTCATTAATTGAACAATTGAAATGTACTTGAGATGCTTTATAGGTGAATGACCTAAGTAGTGGACTGATTGGATTTTGTGGGTAGAGTAGTGCTGTAATGCCAGCTAATGTTCATCTCTTAGATCAGCTCTTTTCTTGGTGGTTCATTGCTGGTGGTCCTCTTGCCCCTGTTCATGAGGTAGCAGCAAACTTGAAGCTGTTAAAAAAAGCTTTGAGTGATAAGATGCTGTTGTAGGTGCTTGTGTGATCAACTCCACACCCAACAAGTCATGAAAGATCAATATGATGCTAAAAGTAGGGAGATCAATTTCAAGGAAGGAGACTTGGTGTTGCTCGTACTCTGTTCTACCACCAACCATGGCTAATTACAACAAGAATATACAAGCCGGTGCCACAATTCATAACTTTTTCCAATGGTAGATTGCATTGGCTCAGTCAGTGGTTTAGTCTCCAACTTCTGGATCAGTTGAGATCCACATGGTATACCATGTGTTGTGTCAAGAAATTTGTAGTTAATGCTATAGCTAATCTGACTTTACCTACAAGAAATGAAGGCCATACAATTTTGATCCCGCAAGTTACACTTGTCAATACCATGAGGCCAGAAGATTTAATTCCTTGGGAGGTATATTCACATGTGAAAGCTTCATGGGATGGCATTACGATGATAAGTTGGCATTTTCCATCATTTGTGCCTGAGGTGATGTGCATTGTCAAAGGGGGAGAGATGTTTGCCCATCATTTCTATCAATATTGTTTATCGAAGGCATAAAAAATAAAGGACAAGCAGTAGAGTGGTATAGTTTTAGCGCTAGTGTGTGTTTTAAAGCTGACTGTACACAATATTTTTTGTATGTTACTTATGTGTTTAATGGTGAAGTCTGTGAGTATACGTGTGCTTGACTTGGTGGTGTATGTGTGTAAGGGATGGCCGGGTGTTGTGCGGCCAAGTGTAAGGGGTAGTTACAAGAGGGAGTTTTATGTCATTTTGTGTTAAAGAGTCAAAAGAGGAAGTGGGGTTGATGTGTAATTGCCACTTGAAGAGATGTGAATGGCAGGAGTGAATGAAGAAAAAAACAAGCCTATTTTTGAACAAAAACTTAGCACTTTAATCAGATTGTTGGGTTCTCCTGCAAGGAGCCCAAAATTCTTGTGCAACAATAGGAAAGAAAGCAAGAAAATCTATTATGGTTGGCTTTGAATCTGGTTTTAAGAACAAATAAGAGGGGCTTTAGTCTTACAAAGTGGGTAGTGTGTTCCAATTTAAACAATGAGTCGTAATAACCATATTTCTAGATTTTGCTGTTAAAAGGAAAATATAACATGGCAGCTCTTTTTCCATAGCTAGCCACATTTTGTCATCTTGGATGGTTAATGAACTGTAACTAAATATCTTTGCCCCATGCTTGCTGGTAGGTTTTTTGTTGCCTGTTTCAGCAAAGATGAGAATTGGAGAAATATTTTACATTTTTTGGCCTCATCTTATTTTGTGCAGGAAATTCATGAATCAATTGATCACAGGGTATCTACCAAGTGTAATTTTAATGTTGTTTCTCTACACTGTTCCACCGACAATGATGCTATTTTCAGCCGTGGAGGGATTTATCTCTCGTAGTAGCCGCAAGAAAAGTGCATGTATTAAAGTCTTGTATTTCATGATCTGGAATGTTTTCTTTTTCAATGTTCTTTCGGGATCTGTCATTGGACAAATTAATGTTGTTTTCAACCCCAAAACGTTACCAACACAACTTGCGAGAGCTATTCCAACCCAGGTGATCTACGCTTGAAGTTTTTATTATTGTATTTAACATTGAGATTTATAATTTTGTTTGAATCTTGTCTCCAACACAGATAACCTTTATGTCTATCGTGATTACAAATAATATCCAAAGTCTAATCTTGAAGTGTATAATTGACTTTTTGTAGTAGATTAACTAATGAAATAGTTAATTAGTTATACATTTTTACTTTTGAGTGACTGAGGAAAGTCAATGAGATTGAAAGGTCCCATTGCAATCATGTTTAACCCCAATGGTTCTTGAATAAGAGTATCTAGAGAGCTCTGGACACTAGATTACATTCTTTCTTTGCAAGCATGTGCATGTACTATCATGTTACATAATAGTCCATAATCATCCAAGGATTTATCATGAGTGTATTTAGTTGAGATGATTTCTTGTTTACTAATCCGAGTAAAAAGTTATATAAATACTAACTAAACGAAATTAATTTCACAAATACTTACTATCGCATGTTACAAATGTGTTAGTAGTACAAATTATAGTCTGTGTATCACACGCAGTACATACGATACTTGTGTGTATCGCACGTAGTACATGCTATACCTTACTATATTACACTTGCGACATGCGATGTTTTTGTAAACTAGTGTATCATATTTGCAAAATGCAATATAATGTTGGTATTTTGGTAAGCTTTTTTTATATGATTTATATTCTAGTTTTTTTTTTTTTTAAATAATGGTAGATATGAATGCTACCTTTTTAAGTCTGGTAATAATGGAGCAGAATCTAAAGCTACATGGATGACAGACTTGGATAGAAGCGTCATTTTATACAGTAAATGCTTGTTAGAAGTCCAGTATGTGTATTATATAAGTAAGTTGCTTCTCACCCCCAAAATAAATACTAGAGCTAGGGTTACGTCTTTGGTGGATGGCTAACTTGAATTGGAGGATCCTTGTATATATGGATTGCTTGTTGAAAGTTAGATATATTTTTGAGCTAAGGTTCTTTTTTTTGTGTGTGTATTTAATATATTTTGGCTGAAGTTGGATGCAAGGGAACTGACATATTGATTCTGTAGAAATGAAAATTTGGTACTTTGTTCTCTTCTTTACCATATGAGTAAAGCATCCTTTCTTTTGGGTGATTACAAGTGAGGATAACCTTAAGACAACATGTGGATTAGGATTTCGCAAAAGATTCCACATCATGCTTTTTAAAACAGTCTATTCAGAGCAGTTTCACAGTGTAGTGAGAAATTGGCAGAGTGAATTACCAAGAAGAAAAGGGAAATCTGAGTGAATTTTGTCATTAAGCTGCTCACAGCACTACTGCAGAATTTTGTCTCAAAAGTCCTACCTGAATGAAGAATCCTACCATTAATTACTTATATTTGGAAAGGCACAATTTACTATTGGTTTAGTTGTGGTAAATGAAGTCCTATTTCACTGGCTTTTGACCCACTCTTTTTTGCCAAGGGAAAACATATTGAGGTGTATGAGAGCTATCCATGAAAAGGTTTTGGAGAAGAAATTGAAATCTTGATGATCCATACAGATGCCCAAATAGTGGACGTTAGTTATCAATGGGAAACATATAAGAGAAGCGACTTCCTGAGGGTCCTTTTTTATTTTTGGGATCTATTGGTAAGAGTGAGGTCAATACTAGTATGTATAAGCTACTATAGTTGTTTAGTGAGCAAAATATATGTGTCACTCTTTCCAGGTCTGTGTTGGCTTGCTTCTTATTACCTTTTTTTAAAGGGAGACAAACGCATAGCAGGGGAGTAAAAGGATCTCAGAATCTGGGACTAAAGAGCCCATCCTTGGGGGTTAATGTCTCTCATAGCAAGTCCCTTACTTATATCTGTTGATGATCCATTAACCCTTGTGGTTCTAAAGGTTGTTAACTTGAGTCACTATATTATTTTGCTTCTAGGATACTTTATTAGTGCCAAGGAAGCAAATGAAATGGATTCTGCTTCAAAGGTAGTACTGTCCCTAGCATACCTAAAGTGGTCAAATGAAGGGACAATGTAATTTAAAAGATTAGTTTTGGATTCCATGTTGACAAGCATTAGAAATGTAGTATTTGAGATAAACTTCTTTTTCTCTTCTTGCTTCAATGATTACCACCACTGCTCTTTTTGGTAATGAAAATTTCATTCTTCTCTAAGTTTGCATACAAAGAGGATAAAGCTGATTGATTAGCATGTTAACTTTGTTATTTTCTTAATTTATTCTATTTTTTTTCATATCAGTACACTTGCCTTTACAAAATACATATGATTAGGAAGTCTAATTCGGTAATGCAAATAGTTACATATCTATAAAGGTATTGTATGAACGAGTGGTGATTTCGTACAAATCATATACCAAACAGATTGTTTTTAATATTCACCATTTTGTCTTTCGTTAGTCTTTTCAGCTTTTCTAATGCACTATAGTTTGCAAACTTTTGCAGGCTAGCTTTTTCATGACGTATGTTCTGACATCAGGTTGGGCAAGCTTATCATCAGAATTAATGCAACCTGTGGCTCTTATCTGGAGTCTGATCCAAAGATTTATTCTAAGGTGTGATGATGTGTCTAGCAGCACATTATCTTTTCCATATCACACTGAAGTTCCTAAAGTACTACTCTTTGGTCTTCTTGGCTTCACATTTTCCATAATGGCACCTTTAATGCTGCCTTTCATATTGGCCTACTTTTTTCTTGCTTTCCTTGTGTATCGAAACCAGGTGAGAACCAGTCCCTAACCTTTCATCTGCTTCTTTTTTTCCTCTTGATATTTTTATTTTCCACCTATGCGGCTTGATTGAACTTTAATCTTCTGTTACATTTGGTAGCATAAATTGAGGAATGTGCCATGGGAATTTTTTTTTTTTTAAGAAAAGAAAAAGAAAAATGTAGAGAAAAGTTGAAATGTGTCATGGGAAATAAGTAGTTGTTGCAGTTTATAGCAAAGAAAATTGATGCGGGGTTAACCGCCCCGCATCAGAAATAAACCCACAAAATTATCCTGCTCTTCTTTATCACCATTTCTTTTGCAGTAACATGTTAATATCACATTTGAACTGGCTTTCTGAATCCTATTCACTTAAATTATTAGTATATTCAGTTGAGATTTGCTGCAGTTGAACTAATCCAGTCACTGCCAATAAGCAAACCGAGTATAAGAAAAGAAAAACAATATGTTATGGCTAGGGTCAGCAATTAGCTGATGATATTTCCATCAGCATAAATGGTGAGCAGTTCTTTACTCTATAGGCTTGCTTATAGCACTTTCCCCTGCAAACTTTTCGCTTTTGATTATAGAAATTATGGTGGTGCCTCTACATGTGAAGTCAGGATGTGGCTGTGGAGGTGAAGAATGAAGAAATTGATATAGATGATATTTACTCGTCGGCTCTTTTTCTCCCCTTTTCTTTCAGTAAATAGGGTTCATATCTGCTGACTGTTTGCTTACCCGTGGTTGTTGCTAGAGAAAATAGTCAATGGTGCAAGAGTGAAAGAGTTGGACTGTGTAATAATGTTTGACACTAACCATGTGAGAATGTCGTACTGTTCAATAGGAACTTGCACAGCAATGGATGGATGGATCTCTTTGATCTGAAACTGAGATAAAAAAGCAAACTAATCTAATAAAATCAAATTAATTTTGTGGTTTGGTATGGTATGCGTTGTAATTAGTTTGCTTGGTCCCTTGCTTATTATCCTTATAGATTACTTTCTATTTTATTTTTCCCTCATTCTTTTCTTTTCCAGATACTAAACGTTTATGTATCAAAATACGAGAGTGGAGGACAGCTTTGGCCGACGGTACACAACACAACAATCTTTTCATTGGTTTTGACACAAATAATAGCACTGGGGGTTTTCGGATTAAAACGTTCCCCTGTTGCTTCCGGTTTTACTATACCCTTGGTTATTTTAACTCTCTTATTCAACGAGTACTGCAGACAGAGATTTTCTCCAATATTTAAGAGTAATGCTGCACAGGTATTCTTTTGACAAGAACATGCTTTGGATATATGTATGCATGTCTAGGGTGGCTTGTGTGTGGTCATGATTTTGTTTGATGTTTTTTTCTGTTATACCTTCCAATTTATACCTATTATAATTTTTCTTATAGATGTTAATTGATATGGATCGGGAAGATGAACAGAATGGTAGGATGGAAGAGATCTACAGCCAGTTACACTCGGCTTATTGCCAGTTCACGTTGTGTTCTCATAATGCATGTCAATCCAAGCATAACGATCCACTCAGCGAAGAAAGTGTACAAGATGCAGAGGCCATAGCTCCAGCTCCAGGTATGTTCAGCCCAACAGTAGGAAATCTTGCTTTATCCCGTGTAGAAGTTGTAATGGGTTGCTTCCGTGTTCTTCTCAGGAGAAACCCGTCCCGTGGAGGGGAATGATTCATGGCGCTGCAATATACAGGACGGTCAAAATGAAAAGTAGTACAGATACATACTTTGTTCATACACCGATATCTATATGGTCTTTCCATGCCCAAGCGAAAGCCCCGATGGAACATAACCGGGATGATCTGCTTGGAGAAATTTTTTTTTTTTTTTTTTCACCCCCTTGTTGATATGTGTAGCCTATAGGGGGTTTAGGAGTATTGTACAGAATTCATCTTAACGTTTCATGTTTGAAGAGTTGCAATATGCAAGCACACATCGTCATCACAAGCAGCTGGTCTCACTGTCTGTGTTCAGCGTGATTCGTGAAGATGTGATGTTATGTTATAAACTGTTCGAATTCATCATTGAGACCATCCACCGTGCTCAGACCCGTGTTAATTTATTAGTATTATGCCGCGGGCAAAAAAATTGTATTTATAGTCTATAGACCACTAAAGGTTTTTGGAAAAAAAAAAAAAAGAGAAAAGAAAATGTGTTTCTTTGATTTGATCTGGCAAATACCTATTGGCCTAAAGTATACGGTAAGAGGGGAAGGTTACAAGATCAACTGAGTACATGATTGAATTTTAGCTATAAATTTCACACACACAAAATTCAGATAATAATTTCAATCAAGTGCAAGGTTAGTTTCATCCTTTTGTGGAAAGTAATCACTTGGTGCAACTTAAGGGTCGTTCGTATATTCTAAATGTGAAAAACAAATCCATATATCTTGCATTTTTTAATGGGAGTTTTGTTCCATGATTAGAACTATATGTTAAAGATACGATTTTGATGGATTATTTTGATAATGAGTTTTAATTATGGTAAAATAATAGAAAAAAAAGATCCCATATTGACGGAGGGGAAAGATCAATTTTGACTTAATGTGGTTTGCTACCATCTGCCAATGTGGGACAATAACCGGTGCGGTGCCGGTGCAGTGTAACGTTCTTAAATAGAGTCGACCTAGTTTTTTCTATCCTTTGTCCGGTCTTGAGTGCAATGATCTCTGCGATTTGATTGTTTATCAAGTTCCAAGAAATTGGATTCTAGGTGGAAGACCAAGCAAAACATCGGTTTAAGTTTCCGCCGTACAATCCTAGAGCAAGCAAAGTTTGAGAAGTAATTTCGAAAGTTTAGAAAATGAATTGGCTATTTCATGTTTTAAACTAAAATAAGACTCAATTTGTCCTGTACAAAATTTAAAAAGGAACTCATTAGATGAGAATGGTAAGTTCACACAACTAGACACCATGTCATTGGGAATGGATTGAAAACATGTCAAAGGCATAAACATCTGAAAATTGATATGATATGTGTAGTCCAAATCTCATCATGACAGGACGATGATAATGGATGCATTCACAGCAAATAAAGTAATTGTTTTCTAGTGTTTCATTTTAATTTATACTATAAACTTAATACCCTGGCACGGATATAACATTTAACAAAAGCAAAAACCTGTACACCCATGTATCATGTATGTCTTCGACAGAAAGCTTCAGCCCAGCCTTCAATATGTTTTAAAGGACTTGTTAAATCACTGGAAGCATATATGAATAGATATAAGCATGCTTCGGTATAAACTTGCTTCCGTACCAAACTGAGGATCGAATCGAAATCTTCATCGGCGGCTCTAGAACTGGAACTAGACGTATTTGTCAATTTTAAAACATGCTAAGGAACTGTTGGTTTTCGATTCGTTGATAGTTTTTCTCTAGCTCCACCAATTTCCACATAAAAAAAAAGAGAAAAATAAAAAATTAGTATTAAATATATAATTATTAATGTTTAAACAATTTCATATGAATAGTAAAATTTATTATCAATTCACAATATATAATGTATTGTTATCAACAACATAAATAAATATAACTTAAAATCATATATAATTTAATTTATATAAATTTATCTTAAAAGAAAAATTAATTTCCTTAATAATGTGAAACTATTTTTTGTATTGTAATTTTCTTTTTATTCTCTAGAGTATTTGTAAAATACAAGTAAATAAATTATAAGGAAGGGTAAAAAGGTAATTTCAAGTTATTCTAAAGGGCATTTTTGTCCTTGAATAGGTAGATTTAAGCCCGAGGAAGAGGTATGCGAAAAATTGGACGAAAGGACTTAAGCTGACATTTAGGCCACCAGCTTTGAAATAAAGGCCGCCGGCCTATATGTGAAAGCCTTCGACGAAAAGCTCTTGAAGCTTTTGTGGAATAAAGAAAACCGGCACATAGGCCGCCGACGAAAGTAAGTAGGTAGCCGACATTGGATTAAAGGCTGCCGGCGTAAGTGCCAGCCTTTCTTGTCCGAAGTGTTTACTATATAAGAAATCCTAGGGTTCGTGTTTTTCATTTGTAACCTCCTTCCTTCGAACAGAGAGAGAGAATTGAGAGTTTTTGAGTGTATTTGAAGAACAAGATCAAGGGAGATCATATTTGGATCAGGAGTTAGTAATCTCGCCTTTATCTATTAAGATTCTTCATATATCATTTCGATTCCTTAAGATTTATGCTTGGATTTTGAAGGAATTCTTTGGAGAAAAACCTTGTCTCATCAAGATCTAATCTTTTAGGAATCGAACGAAGAATTAGATTGAATCAAGTAAGTATTATCATTCTTATGTCACAGATTTGATATGTAAAGATATATATTAGATGAATCATGCCTGTTCTTATAGATTTTCCAATCTAGGGTTTTAGAGAAGTTATGATATTTGGGGTTCTGATATGATTTTTGGTTGGACGAATCTGAGTATAGATTTTGAAGAAATCTAAGGTAAGTTTTATTCCATTAATCCATAAGTTTAATGAAGAATGATTCTTATTGGTGATTTTTTGTTCTTTATGGATTTACGCAATTAGGGTTTTGTGGAGTTTGGGATTTTTGGGGAATTGATCAAAGAGATCTGCAGTTGTGATTTCTTGAGAGGTTAGGGTTTTGGATAATTTTGGAGAATTTGATAATTAGTGTTTTGATGTAATGATTTATATCTTGTTCTTGTTATATGTTATATGTTATATTCAAGAGATTTAGAGATTTCTTTTTTTTTTTTAAGAATTTGGTGATTTGGAGAGATTGTTCCTAGAATTGGAAAAGGTACGACCTTTCCATATTTGTTGTATTTGCTTGCAGGTTTAGTTTTATGATTGTTGCTTGTAGAAATGTATATATAAATAAACTTAATTCTATTTGGCTTAATTTGTTTTTCTGGATGTCTTTGGCTTTGACCAGTGAAGACCTGGCAGACAGTGATACTGGTGAGGCACCCTGATGATCCTTGTGTGTCGTTGTCCCTAATGGAGTTGCACTTGGAGATGATTCCGATAGATATAGGTTTATTGGCAGTATGGCCGCGGGTGTTTTGGGAGTACCCATTCACCAATATATATATATACAATTATTTATTTTCGATATCTGGTTTTTTTTCAAGGGTCTGAGTAACTCCAAGTTTGGGATCAAAGATCTATGATTCTGAACTGTGTTGTTTTGCAAGCTTAATGAAGATAATAATCCTATTGTTTGCATTTAGTTAGTTGCACGTATATATATATATATATATATATGTTGTGTGTGCATTTGCATATTATTTGTGGACTGGCCTACTGGGCGTTTTCGCTCATTCCTTTCTTTTTCAGGTATAGGTGATGAAGATATTGTTTATGACTTGTATTTTGATCATAGGGATGACAATAGTGGATCTGACCACCCTGCAAAGGAATAAGATGTTATACATGACCTATGAAAAGGATTTCTTGAGTTTTGAAGATTTTTGAAATAATATTTTGATTATTTATCTTTTAGAGGATTTAAAGTATTAGTTTTCATGTAATAGTTTATTAAACAGGATTATTTGATTTACATTGGAAGTTATAACTTACAAGTTTTATAGGTATTGTACCTTCTTGAGTACCCTAAATTGTGAGTTCATGGAGAATTTATATGTTTATGTTTTGTGAAATTTAGATTTAGAGCCTTTGCGTGTCTCTTTTAAGAGAGGAACATGTGGCGGGTTGTAATGCCTTATTTTAGGGCGTTACAGCTTATTTGGTATTACAGCCTAGGTTTTTAATCATTAGAATTAAGAAATTGACTCCTTAGGACGTTGAGCACTGATGAGTTGGGTAATACATGTTTAGGATGTTTCTCTTCTAGTTAAGATGTTGTTGTCTCTTAGATAAAGTTTAGATCTTCAAGTTGGATATCCTTTTTGCTGATCTTGTTGTGTTTTGTTGGTGTCAGAATGCCTCTTAGAGGAAGAACAACTGATGTGGGTTCCTCCAGAGCGGGAGAGGAGGAAGAGGATAATAGGCAAGAGGAGCAATAGGCTCAGAATCAGGATTTACCACCACCACCTCCACCTGTAGGACAGCAGCTGCCTAATGTTGCTGCAGGAGGACAAGTGCTAGTTGATGCCGCACAGTTGATGCAGGTAGTGAATGCTTTGTTGGGAGTAGTTACCCAGCAGCAGCAAAATATGAGGCAGGATATGCAAATCGTGCAAGCCAATACTGAAGCCTGGAGATTGGAGACCCAGAGATTGAATGGAAATGGGGGTCAAGGGGCTAGACCTGCAGATGTTCTCAATTTGAATAAGTTTGTAGATTTGGTGCACAAGTTTGAACCAATGCCGGGTAAGTCTCTTAATGCACAGCTGTGGATGGAGGAAGTTGAAAAGACTTTTGCTGCCTTTGATATTCTAGACAACAAGAAAGTTGAGTATGCCTCCTATTTGCTAACTGGGAGAGCTAATAATTGGTGGTTGAGCACGAAAAGACACATGGTTGAAGTTATCACATGGCAGATGTTCCAGCAAGCTTTCTTCAGAGAGTTCTTTCCTGACAGTGTAAAGAAAGGGATGCTTCAGGAGTACTACACCCTGCAACAGGGAAAGATGACAGTGGAAGAAAATGAGTCGGAGCTACATAGGCTGATGAGATTCCTTCCTGATGCTTTGAAGGAGAGTGAAGAGGCTAAGGTTAGCAGATTTATTACGTGACTAGAGCCTGAGATCCAATACCAGGTGAATTTGATGGACCTGAATAATTACTCAGCTTTTGTGAACAAGGCAAAGATAGTAGAGTAGGGATTGAACAGAATAAAGAGTAGAGAACCCCAGAGAGGTCAGATTTACTTGGGCAAGAGACTTGATTCTAGTATGATGACACAGGACAAAGGGAAGAGACATGCTACACAGTTCTTTAGGCCACTAGTGCAGAGTACAGATAAGAGATGCTCCGGATGTCTTGGTCCACATGATTTGAAAGACTGCAAGTGGGCTAAAAATGCTTGTTTTTCTTGTGGCAGAGTTGGTCACATCAGTAAGTTTTGCACAGAAAAGACTCTTCCTCAGGTATTCTGTTTTAAGTGCAAGTAGAGAGGACATAGAGCTACGGATTGTAAAGATGCTAGAAGATAGATTGTTTCAGTTGGCAGATCTTTTTCTTTTGGTCAGGGACAACAAGCACCAACAAAAGTGTATGCTCTTCAGTATAGTGAGACTTCCAGTGAAAACACTATTGCCGGTATATATCCTATACTCCTGCATAGTGCATATGTTTTGTTTGATACTAGTGCTAGCTTTTCTTGTATATCCGAATCTTTTATATCTGTTTGTGATGTATCTGTTGAGTTTATGTCTGTATGTATGTCTGTGAATACACCAATGGGAAGTGGATCTGTGTTGAATAGAATTTGTAGAGGTATGGATATTGAGATAGAAGGTAGGCATTTATCTATAGATCTTGTGGTGTTGAATATGCTAGACTTTGATGTGATTTTGGGAGTAGACTAATTGACAAAATATAAGGCTGTTATTGATTGTCACAATCTTGTGATAGAGTTTAGTTTGCCTGATGGAGGCCAGTTTACCTATAAGCTAGTAGTGCAAAGACCTCCAGTTCTTCCTACTTATGAGTTGTGGGGATGATCTATGTTGGTAGCTATGGTAAAAGAAGACAAGCAAAAGTTGGATATTTCTAAAATACCAATTGTGAGTGAATACTCAGATGTTTTTTCCAGAAGATTTACTAGGGCTACCACCAGAAAGAGAAGTAGAGTTCAGTATAGATTTGGTACCAGGTATTACACCAATTTCTAAGACTCCATATCGCATGGCTCCTACAGAACTTGCATAGCTTAAAGTGCAGTTGGATGATCTGTTAAAGAAAAAGTTTATTAGACCCAATATTTCACCCTGGGGAGCTCTAATTTTGTTTGTGAAGAAGAAAGATGGCAGTATGAGGTTGTGCATAGATTATAGAGAGTTGAATTAGGTGACAGTCAAGAATAAGTACTTTCTGCCAAGAATTGATGATTTGTTTGACCAGCTGCTAGGAGCATCAGTATTTTCAAAGATAGATCTGAGATCTGGATATCACTAGCTGAGAGTTAAGATAGAGGATATTCAAAAGACGGCTTTTAGAACCAGGTATGGACACTATGAGTTTGTGGTCATGCTTTTTGGACTCACAAATGCACCAACAATGTTTTATGGATTTGATGAACAAAGTTTTTAGAGATTATTTGGATATGTTTGTCGTGGTTTTCATAGATGATGTGCTGGTGTACTATAAGTCTAAAGAAGAACATGAGGAGCATCTGAGGTTGGTTCTGACCAGATTGAAGGAAGAGAAGCTATATGCTAAGTTATCCAAATGTGAGTTCTGGTTGGACAAGTCTCTTTCTTAAGACATATAGTTGATGGAAATGGAATATTAGTAGATCCTGAGAAAGTAAAAGTAGTAGTTGAATGGCCAAGACCCAAGACTTTGTTAGAAATAAGAAGTTTTCTGGGAATGGTAGGATATTACAGAAGGTTTGTAGAAGACTTTTCAAAGATTGCTAGCCCATTGATGAGATTGACACAGAAAGGAGTTAAATACATATGGAATGAAGAATGTGAAGCCAGTTTTTAGTTGCTGAAGGATAAGTTAGTGTCTGCTCCAGTGCTAACCTTACCAGTTAGCGGTAAAGAGTATGCTATATACAACGATGCCTCTATTCAAGGTTTAGGATGTGTGCTGATGCAAGGGGGCAGGGTTATAGCATATGCTTCCAGACAATTGAAGACATATGAGAAGAACTATCCTACGCATGATTTGGAACTAGCAGCAGTAGTACATGAATTGAAGTTATGGAGATACTACCTGTATGGGGAAAGGTGCAAGGTATATATGAATCATAAGAGTTTAAAGTACTTATTTACCTAGAAAGAGCTGAATATGAGATAGAGAAGGTAGTTGGAGCTTATCAAAGATTATGACATTAATATTCAGTATCATCTAGGGAAGGCGAATGTTGTAGATGATGCTTTGAGCAAAAAGAGAGTAGAAAATCTTGCGGCTATGATTACAATAGAACACCATTTAATTGATAATATGAGGATACTTGAGCTGGAAATAGTCACAAGACAAGTGGGTAAAAGATTGGCAAATTTGAGGATACAACCTACTCTTGTAGATATAATCAAGACAACTCAGATGGATGATCAGAGTATCCTGGAGATTAAGCAAAGAATGGAGAATGTTAAGGCACCAGAGTTCTATATAGATGATGAAGGTATTCTGCAGTATAAAGGAAGATTATGAGTACCAGTGCAAGGAGATCTTAAGAGAGAGTTGTTAAGAGAAGCACACTATTCTAGTTATTCCATCCATCTAGGAGGAAATAAGATGTACCAAGAGCTGAAGAAGCTGTATTGGTGGAATAATATGAAAAAGGAGATAGCAGAATATGTTTCTAAGTGCCACACATGTCAGATGATAAATATAGAGCATAGAAGACCGACATGTGAGTTGAAACCTTTGCCAATACCGTAGTGGAAGTGGGAACACATCGCCATGGATTTCGTTATGGCTTTTCCTAAGACAAGAGATAAGTATGAATCAATGTGGGTGATTGTAGATAAGACTCAGTAAGGTAGCTCATTTTATACCTATCAAGTCGGGTATCGAATAGATCAATTGGCAAGGTTGTACATCAAAGAGATAGTGAGATTGCATGGGATACCTGTAACCACCGTATCTAATGGGGACACCAGATTTGTTGGGAGGTTCTGGAAAAGTCCACATCAAGCATTGGGTACCAAAGTCTTTTTCAGTACAGCTTATCATCCCTAGACAAATGGACAATCCAAGAGAACTATTCAGATCTTAGAGGATATGTTAAGAGCGTGCGTTTTGGATTTCAAAGAAAGTTGGGATGAGCATTTACCATTAGTGGAATTTGCTTATAATAACAGTTACCAAGCGTCGATTGGCATGCCTCCATATGAAGCTCTTTATGGCAGAAAGTATAGGTCACCTATTCACTGGGATGAATTAGGTGAGAGATAGAGGTTGGGATATGGGTTAGTGCAGGAGGCAATGGATAAAGCCAAGCTGATTAGACAAAGCTTGCAAGCTGCACAGAGTAGACAAAAGAGTTACGCTGACAAAAGAAGACGACTTTTGGAATTTCAAGTGGGAGAGCATGTTTTGCTGAAGATTTCACCAACAAAGGGAGTTGTTAAATTTGGACTAAAAGGGAAGTTGAATCCTAGATATGTGTGACCATATGAAATATTGGAAAAGATAGGCGATGTTGCTTACAGATTGGCCTTACCGCCTAATTTGGAAGGAGTACATAATGTGTTCCACGTATCTATACTCAGAAAATATGCTAGAGATCCAGGTGAAGTAGTATCTTTTGAACCGTTGGAAGTGCAGCCTAATCTCTCGATGATGGAGAAGCCAGTAAAGATTTTAGATGCAAAAGAGAAAGTCCTAAGAAGAAAAGTTATTGAGTACGTGAAAGTGCAGTGGACTAATCAAACAAAGAGAGAAGTGACATGGGAATTGGAAGAAGACATGAAGTCAACATACCCCGAGCTATTTCAATAATCTAGGTAACTTTCAAGGACGAAAGTTCCTTTTAAGAGGGGAGAGATGTAAAGTACAAGTAAAAAAATAATAAGGAAGGGTAAAAAGGTAAATTCAAGTTATTCTAAAGGGTATTTTTGTCCTTGAACAGGTAGATTTAAGCCCGAGGAAGAGGTACCTGAAAAATTGGACGAAAGGACTTAAGCTGACATTTAGGCTGCCGGTTTTGAAATAAAGGCCGCCAGCTTATATATGAAAGCCGTCAGCGAAAAGCTCTTTGACCTTTTGTGGAACGAAGAAAGTCGGCACATAGGCCGTCGGCGTAACTAAGTAGGTAGCTGACGTTGGATTAAAGGCCGCCGGCGTAAGTGCCAGCCTTTCTTGTCCGAAGTGTTTACTATATAAAAAATCCTAGGGTTCGTGTTTTTCATTTGTGATCCGTTTGAAATGTATAGAAAAATAAAGCACGGATTACTACCAGCAAGTATACTGGATCGAATCAAATAATATAGAAAAATGAGTCAAGTATCGTTCCCACAAGGAATTCTTATAATTACTAGACTGGTATCAGTTTAAACTAATATTTAGTATATTGACTTTGAGATTATCTAATCTACTTATAAAGATAGATACTAAATAAGTATAAGATGTGAGAATGAGATAGATATATCAAACAAAATGTGGGAAGAAGCAGAATCCATTCTAATTTTTGCTAATCATATTAAAATTATATCATATGAATAGTTAAAATTATAGATATTTATATGAAATTGACAAAACCTAAAACTACAAGTTTTAGGAAATCACAACATAATCTAATAGCTTCCGCTAAATAAATTATTAATGGAATCGAATCTACAATTATAAATCTCCCGATTTTACAATTGTCTAATATCCTAAATCATTCTCTCCTAATTCCTTAGTAAGAAATTAAATTAAAATATTGCATGAATCATATGAGTCAATTTCTAAACTAGACTAAACTACGTCGCTTCCGCAATTGTTGTTTAATCTTATTTTATGAATTCTTATGAACCCTAATTCTTCTTCCGAATTATAAGATTCTTATCAATCTAATTCCATACAGAAACAAGATAAATAATTAGAATTCAATACAAATATTCTAAAATTCTAACAACCCTATAATATAATTTCAATGATCATTTTAGCACAATTAGAACTTCATCTCTTCCCATAAATAAGATTTAGTTGTTCATGAATAATTCAACTATCAGATAAGAAAATGCAAATGATATCATATTAAATAGATAATTCAAACAAAAGAATTGCATAAGAAATAGGATTAGAAATCACCAATTCAATTGTTCAGATCTTTACTTGCAAAATCTTGTCAATACAAAGCTTTAATCTCTCAAACTTTCTCAAACTCTCTCAAACTCTTACAAAGGAATTGTAAACTGTCTATTTTTGTCTGTGTTCTCCAATGAAGAAAACCTATCCTTATATAGAAGAAAATTCAGACTCTTTAATTGCAAAATCTTGCAGTTACAACATTATACACCGGCAGTTACACATCCTACACCAGCAGCTTACAGGCAGCGTACATATGAAAAGTCAGTGAACGCTGGTAGTGTTAACTTCGGCCTTAAATTTCAGCCTTCTGTAGGTGAGCTACGCTGTTTGAAAGCTGGCGGCGTATCGCCTGATTTACCCGACGTATGTTGAAGGCCGTGTTGTTTGATAATCAAGGCTGGCAACTTAGTCAATAGCCTTAATTATTTCAATTTTGAGCACAATGAAAGCCATCTTAACGCCGGCGGCTTTGAATCCCAGAAAGCCAGCATTGGATAAATTTGTAGACGCTTGCTTTAATTCCTTTACACTAGCAGCGTTAAGCCAGCCTTTGTTGTTGTTTGGTCTTCCTCATCCTACACCGCCTCAAGGCCGACGGCGTAGAGGCAGCCTTTAAGTTGTTGAGTTCTAAGTTGGCACTACGCCGGCAGCTTTGACTCAAGAGAAGCCGGCGTATCCTCTGAATTTTCCTTTTCTCAATTCAATTATGCTTGTTTTGCATTCCTTTACTCCATTTAAACCTGAAACATGAATTTAATCAAAACAAGCATCTATTCAAGCAATTTTTTTTATAGAATTTAAGATATGTTTATTCAAATTGCACATTGAAAAATTTGTATAAAATATGATCTTATCAATTTGTAACCTCCTTCCTTTAACCAGAGAGAGAGAATTGAGAGTTTTTGAGTGTGTTTGAAGAACAAAATCAAGGGAGATCATATTTGGATCAAGAGTAAGTAATATCGCCTTTATCTATCAAGATTCTTCATATATCATTTCGATTCCTTAAGATTTATGCTTGGATTTTGAAGGAATTCTTTGGAGAAAAACCTTGTCTCATCAAGATCTAATCTTTTAAGAATCGAATGAAGAATTAGATTGAATCGAGTAAGTATTATCATTCTTATGTCACATATTTGATATGCAAAGATATATATTAGATGAATCATGCCTGTTCTTACAAATTTTCCAATCTAGGGTTTTAGAGAAGTTGTGATATTTTGGGTTCTTATATGATTTTTGGTTGGATGAATCTGAGTATAGATTTTGAAGAAATCTAAGGTAAGTTTTATTCCGTTAATCCATAAGTTTAATGAAGAATGATTCTTATTGGTGATTTTTTGTTCTTTATGGATTTAAAAAATTAGGGTTTTGTGGAGTTTGGGATTTTTGGGGAATTGATAAAAGAGATTCTGCAGTTGTGATTTCTTGAGAGGTTAGGGTTTTGGATAATTTTGGAGAATTTGATAATTAGGGTTTTGTTGTCATGATTTATATCTTGTTCTTGTTATATGTTATGTTAAGGAGATTTGGAGATTTCTTGGTTTTTGTACGAATTTGACTATTTGTAGAGATTGTTCCTGGAATTGGAAAAGGTATGACCTTTCCTTATTTGTTGTATTTGCTTGCAGGTTTAGTTTTATGATTGTTGCCTGCAGGAACATATATAAATGAACTTAATTCTATTTGGCTTAATTTGTTTTTCTAGATGTCTTTAGCTTTGACTAGTAATGACCTAGTAGACAATAATACTGGTGAGGCACCCTGATGATCCTTGTGTGTTTATCTCTAGTGGTGTTGCACTTAGAGATGATTCCGATAAATAAAGGTTATTGGTGGTATAGCCGTAGTGTTTTGGGAGTACTATTCACCAATATATGTATACAATTATTTAAATTCGATATCTGGTTGTTTTTTAGGAGTCTGAGTAACTCTAAGTTTGGGATAAGAGATCTATGATTTTGAACTGTGTTGTTTTGCAAGCTTAATGAAGATAATAATCTTGTTGTTTGCATTTAGTTAGTTGCACGTGTATATATATATGTTGTTTGTGCATTTGCATGTTGTTTATGGACTGACGTACTGAGCGTTTTCGCTTATTTCTTTCTTTTTCATGTACAGATGATGGAGATATTGTTTATGACTTGTCTGGTTATGACTTGTATTTTGATCATGAGGATGGCGATAGTAGACCTGACCACCCTGTAGAGGAATAGGATATTATACAAGACCTATGAAAAGGATTTCTTGAGTTTTGAAGATTATTGAGACAATATTTTGATTATTTATCTTTTAGAGGATTTGAAGTATTGGTTTTTATGTAATAGTTTATTAAACAGGATTATTTGATTTTACATTGGAAGTTATAACTTACAAGTTTTACAGGTATTGTACCTTTTGGAGTATCCTAAATTGTGAGTTCATGGAGAATTTATATGTTTATGTTTTGTGGAATTTAGATTTAGAGCCTTTACATGTCTCTTTTAAGAGAGGGACACTTGACGGGTGGTAATGCCTTATTTAGGGCGTGATAGTATTTTTCAATCTCATATCATTAACTACAATTGATATTAGATGTATTTATATAATAAATACGCATTTTAAATAAATTTTTAAAAATTTTGGTTAAATAATTTAACATTTTTAGATCCAATGATTATTTTAAGTTTAAAATTTGTTTTATTAAAAACTAAAATTCATCTATTTATTTTCTTTATTTTTACTTGAAAAAAATGCGATTCCATGGTTTCAAAATAGGAATCAAGAACCACTAGTTTCATAGAACTAGATTGGAACTGTGGGAGACGGTTTCAGCTCCTTAATTTTAAGATCCATAACCGGTGGTTTCAATTCAAGTTTGGTTTAGTTCTCGAATGGTGTCTATGTCAAGGTAGAAACAAGAAACAAGCATGTAATGTATACCCAAAATTTGTATAGTTCATTTGATAAATAAGCTATTTTGGAAAAATATTGTTGTTTAAGATGATGTAAATAATAATTGATTAAATAAAATCAATTTGAATGTAATTTTTAATATACAGTATCAAAATCGTAATTCAAATACAAAATATAAAAAATTGTATATTCCGTATATATCACAGCTATAAAGGCTGATATATGTGCTTGAGGTGCGTAAGGCTTGTAACGCATGATTCTGTCCTCAACACTAGAAGAATGGCACAAGATTTTGTCCTCAATTCTTATGAAGAAAGATGCTTGTAGTGCATGATTTGGTCCTGAAGTTATTTATATTAGTGTTTCTTTGTATGTAATGATTTTTATTGGTATCTTATTTATGTTTGATTTGTATTTAAATCTTATCTATATTTAATTTGTGTTCGTTTGTTTGATCTATTTATGAATATTAATTTTTGTTTTTCATTTATATGTATTTCTTGGTAAATATTCTATTTGAAAATGACAAAAATAAAATGTCAAAAAACCAAAATAAAATCAACCAAACAGACTCCTAAAGTTTCGTTCGTAGCACTATTGCGAATAATAATCGAGATATGCAAGTAAATTGCAAGTCTTGGGTTTGAAACTCAATTTATAGACATTAGGAAAATTGTATATCACAATTTGTGTGTAAATATTAATATCTCATTCCATACACACGATTTTACAATGGTATTTTGATAATTTAATTTCGTTCAATGTATATATTGATAATTTTTTTTTGTGTAGCAATAATAAGCATGTGTTAAACTCAGTTGTTTTGTAATTTAGGAACGTTAAATTATATAATAGGCAACACATGCTCTTTTATTAGATCCTATAAAAAATTACAACGAAAAATTACAAATTACCCCTAAACTTTCACTTCAATGTCGACTCACTCCGTAAAGTTTTAAAGTGCACTTTTGATCCTCTTTAATCTTTTAAAAATTGACACAGTAATGTATAGCTAACCTTTTCCATCAAAATAAAACATAGAGAATTACAAATTACACCCATGAACTTTCACTCATGTGCGAAATTACTCTTACCTATATGCAAACTTACCTTTAAACTTTCAAAGTATACATGGATAGTATTAATTTCCTTAACTAATGTCAAATGCTGAAAATTCAGGGACTCAAAAAAGTGCACCTAAACAAAGGAGTGAATCTGCAATTAAAAGGAGTAAATCCACATTTGACTAAAAGTTCCCATGAGTATTTTGCAATTCTCCCAAATTACAATTCGATTTTTAGCACTTTTCCCTTTAAATGCATGAGTCAAATCACCGCCCTCACTCTCGTAATTTGCCCTTTTTCATACCTATCTTACATTTTTATGTTGCAAGGTCGTATCCTTGCTATTTTTATGTTTCCATTTACATGACCTCAATTTTTTCACCGTTGTAAAAGCAAGAAGAGTGTAAAAGGAAATATAAAAATCATGGCAGTGTTAATAAAGGGGAAAAGGAATAAAATATTATTATTTTTAAAAATAATTATGAAAATACCACTGGAATCAAAATAATCCCAATTTTAGACAAGTTGGCCACGTCTCTTGAAGAGATAAGGTCATTAGTGCTTGACCTTATCTCTTGAAGAGACGAGGTTATCACTAGTGGAAGATCTCATCTCTTCAAGAGACGAGGCAGTTCCGTGTTGTACCTAGTTTCTTCAAGAGACGAGGTCTTCCCCTAGTGAGAACATCGTCTCTTCAAGAGACGAGGTCTTCCACTAGTGATAACCTCGTCTCTTCAAGAGATGAGTTTAAAGAAATCAACACACCCTCGGTTTATTTCTCAAAAAATTACTCCATTGTACATTGTTAATAAAACCTATCAAAATCATACGTAAATAACTATATAAATCATTTGTTAACTATCGTCAACCATGGCTAAAGAACTTCTAGACTATATAACCCAATCCATCCAAGCATAACTCTAAACCCAATCCATCCAAAACACAGCTCCAAACCTAATGCTGGCAAACATAAATATAATAATAAATGAATAGCCAATCGTTTCTTTGAATACATCAAATGTATAGAGAAAAATGATGTACAAAAATCATAAAAGATAAGAATCTGTAGACAATGATCTAGAAAAGGAAAAATCTACTAATATCTATCGTTGCTGCTACTGCTATCTAGCCAGCCTCCCTCATTCCTATCTCACAAATGTTCGGGGAATGGTGTACGTAGATAGGGGTACATTGTAGAATGATTAATTTGTGTAAGCATGCCCTCATCGTCTCCACCACCAGGGCTATATTGACTAAATGGGACAAGATCTGGCTTTACCTATGTGAGTCCCTCCCCCATATTATGTGATGGTGATGGACGCCTCTTTTGTGGAGCTAAAGGAGTATGAAACTGACTATGTGATGGGTCTGGCATAGGAGTATCTCCCATATAAGTGTAGGATGTAAATGATGGACTAGGCTCATCATGAAGGAACTAGAAAAGGACCTGACTGATCAAATCCTAGCACATCAGACGACTCAGGCTAGTCTCGAATCTCTAACTATCAGCCCTTGCTTTGCTCCTAACCCCATCCCCGCCCATACCTCTCTCTATGTGGACGTTGACTCTATGCTGGCTGAGGCTGTGGGTCATCCTGTACTAATGTTGGTGGTGGTGGTGGTGGCGGATCATTTAAATTGAGTCCCATGAACTCATCCACTACAAGAATGACATCTAGTGCAGTGGCAGGAGTGTTCTCTAGAGGCATGTAGGGGACTCTATGAATAAAATCTGCCTGCAAGCAAGAACAAACATCTATATAAGTGAATGAAAAAACACACATCACATTTCATATACAGCTTATGTAGTCAGTAAGCTTACCATGAAGCGTATAATAGCCCCTGTACGATTGATCCAACGCCTGGTGATCGCATAATACCAGTCAAAGTAATCATCAGATGTACTAGTGGGCATATTTGGCAACTGTACAATGCGATCGCGCCTGCCATCCTACTCAGCTACCCACCTGGAGTGCTCCGACGCCTAATCCCACTCCGATCGCCCTTGCATGTCAATCCTATGGATGGATCTCATGTTGTCAGGCGGAGCTGGGATCTACTGGAAGCCACCAAACTGTCTGAGCACTCTGTCTGGATAGTAGTGCTCAACAATATGGAATCACACCAATGGGACTCGTGCACGCCAAATGTCACTGCTTGCCCGATAGTATGGAGGTAGGGAGTCCATGATATCAATGTAAGGCTCCCAAACGACTTTTTTAACAAAGAAATTACTATACAAAGTAATGAAAGAAACTAAACGGTTGAAGTTGAAGGAAGTAAGACATTGAAAATTGTACCTAGCCTAGGGTCTGTCGATCCAAACATCCCTGATACTCAATCAGTAAGTGCGTGGTGGAACGAGTAACATCAAAAGTCATACCCCAATAGCTGGTGAGTGGGCGTCCCGCTGTAACTACGATAATCTCTCGACGCACCAGCACAATGTGAGGGAAGTGCTTCTAAGCCCATATTTGCAGGACAACTAAAGGTCCTGCAATGTCCCCGGTGTCAATGTGGGAAGCCAAACATAGCTGCCTGTACTACCATGCCAAATAAGCTGCTCCCTATGCATACTAGGCGGCCCTCTCGAAGTCTTAAAGCAGCTGCAAGTACATAAGATGAACGTAGTTGGATGACTTGTCTGCAACAATAAACCTCCCTAGCAATATCAAGATGTATGCCCTGGCATGGCGTCTAATAGTCGCCTCATTAGTAAAATCGGGTAATACTCTAAAGTGGGCGTCCAGCCAAGACATCTTCAAATGACCACTGTAAACCCCTAAATTTTCGAATCGGTTTAGCACAAAACCCTAACCGAAGTCAAACGAAACCCTAAAGGTCAACAAAACCCTAGTTTGCCGTATCCATCTAAATCCGGCATTGCCGTTTTCTTTGGTCCTGAAAAACGAAGTTGGGATAATTAGCTCGAATAGTCCGTAATAACCATAGGTTTTATAAAAGTTTCAGTTTCGCGAAATTCGGGTGTCCTTCGAACCCGATCGGACACAGTTCTCGAAAAACGTGTCCGGAAGCCCGGAAGTAAAAATATTCCGAATACACCGTTAGACTCGTAAAAATATAAGTTTTCCAAAAATATCAGTTTCGTAATTTTTCGGTAAGTAAAAATAACAGATATAGCTATTATACGCGTATTTTCTTACTACCGGTACTTTAATTGTCATATCTACTTTACATTACACTATTCATTACTATTCTACACTATTCTTTTATCTCTACTTTTTCTTACACCTACTCTTACACTCTACATAACCTATAATCTTAACTTTTTACCTTTCCCATAACTTTATATCACATCTACCTTACACATTACATCTTTCATTTATCAAAAAGTCAAAAAATAAATCAAATCCCCCTCTCTCCCTCACATGGCCGGCGCCCCCTTCTCTCTCTTCCCTCTCATTTGTTTTAATTTCATTTATTTTAATCACACAAAAATCACTCCCATTTTCCTATAAATACCCCCCTCCTCTTTCACTTCTTTCACACATTCACTACCCACAAATTCATACCAAAACTCTCTCAATTTTTCCTCTCAAAGCTCTCTCAAATTACTATCTCAAAACTCTCTCAAAATAATTCCACAACAACTTCCACCAACAACAAAAACCCATAACCACATAACCATATCAAAATCTTCTTTAGGTAACCCCTTATAATTCTTTCTCTTCTTCATGTCATGTAACTTTACATGACCATAGTGTGAGTTTCCAAATACTACAAGTTGTGGAAACTACATTATGTTCATGTATTGTTCTTGTTCATGCCAATCCATTTATGTTTATGTTGATTTATTATTGTTTATATATCTATACATATTCTTTAGAGCATATAAGCTCACTTGCAATTTATTTATTTCATGCAAAGCAATTTATTTACTTTTCCATTGCAATTTATTTATTTATTCCAAGTTGTTATTAAGACTAGTCTCTAGTCTTAGACTTGTCCTCATCAAGTCAAAACAAGCTTTTCTTCTTTCATTTTATTTCTTTATGGGACTAGTTTATTTCTTAGTCCCGGGAGCCTTGAAAAAGCTAAGACTCCAATACTTGACTTTATTATTTATGCTTTATGTTATTTTGTTATTATTATTCTCATAATCTGTTCATTTAGATTGTTGTCCAAAAGTTTTATTTTCTAAAGATAATCAAATAAAAGAAGGCTTTTTGTCACTTAGGAATAAGTTTATGTGAAATAAAAATATAAGATAACAAAAATAAACTCATTCATTTTCAAGTTACAAAAAGAATTCACTATGAATTTAGAAACTATTTTTACTTAAAAAGCTACTTAAATCTTTGTTACTCTACCTTGTTTTTCAAAAGAAAATATTTTGTTGACAAAAATGGTTCTTTTCATAAGAAAGAAAATAGATGGATGACTAAGGAAATTTTAAAGTAAAGACCTTGCAAACAAATAGGCAAAGAAAATTTGGTTTGAAAATAATAAAGTTATTTCTTTTCAAGTTACAAGAAGAAGTTAATAAGATTATAGAAATTAGTTTTTCTACAAAAAGTCCTAATTTTCTACATTGTTTTTATGAAGAAAACAAATTTTCATGCATGGATGATTATTTTGAAAAATATGAGACATTAGAAAAAGAATGAGAAATATCAAGTAAAGATTTTTACAAAACAAGTAAAAAGGAATTGACACAAGAAAAATGAAGAAAACATATTTCCTAGAAAACTTCAAATATAGTATTAATGTAACTTAGAAAGTCGAAAATTTTATTTTCAAAGTCACTTAGAAAAAGATAAATAAAACCAACATAAAACGTTTTTAGAAAACAAAGAAAGCAAGGTATTCATTTCAAGAAATTCACAAAAACAATTTCCGAAAAGCTTCAAACCGACATTGTTTTACCTAAGAAAAATAATTTGGACAACAAGACACTTGAGCATGCTTAAATATGAGTTATATAGTTATAAAAGAGAATTTTTCAACTATATAGATAACTAAGTATTTATCAAACAAATTTTGATTTCTTGAACCAAAGTTGTTTTTACTTGAAAATCCGTGGTGAATTTTGTCGCCACTTTTTCGGAGCCTATATGGCTTTGTTTGTGGGAAATAATTTTAGAAATGGGTAGATCTTTTCGAGTAGATAGAAATCGGTATATATGCGCGATTCCGAGTTAAAATGACCAAGTTATGGCCATTTTAAGTTGGAACATTCTTCTATACGAACTTTAACGTTCTTTGACATTGTTTTGTCAAAATTCAAGAAAATCTTCAAGAAAAACTCATTGTGGGTATTTTCTTTGGTTAGGTACCCCGAGGAAGGATTCTTTACCCCGAGACTATTACGATTAAGTGGAGTGTGTGAACGACTCATCCGCTTAGAGAATAGACGACAATGGCATCGTGAGTTTATTTCCATTAAATGCTACACTTGTTGTGCTTGTAAATTAGTTGCACTAGAGTTAGGAAAAGATAAACCGATATGCATGTAAAATAATTCCTTGAAAGAATTCTAAGAATATCGAAGCCCGAATTGTTCTAAGTGATTGTTTTAGTTTAATATTGATTTGTGTGAAATTCCTTGATCACCCTAAAGTTGAAAATAATTATGTTATGACTTTATAAATTAATGAACTCATGCATACCACGAAGTGAGTCACATTGCATGGTTGGGTTATTATCCTTGGGTGAGAAGGATAGTAGCTCATGTCGAAAGCAACACTTGGCGGAAGATCCGAAAGCGATTGCTTGGCGGCTTAATGGAATATGCTTGGCGGTTGATCCGAAAGCAAGGTCAAATCAAGTAGATTCGGAATACTTGGCGATGAGTGCTCGCAAGTTTAAAAGTTTTTAATGAATGCTTGGCGATGAGTGCTCGCAAGCTTAAATTTTCTATTATTAAAACTACTTGTTTTGAGTATCACCAAACCCCGAATGGAGGGCGTAAATCCATTCAACATATAGTTCCCGGAAAGCTATATGATTGTTTGCCCACGTGTTTGATGCATTACATATGTATGATTAACCAACTTGTTTGAATCTTGTTACAAGAAGTTATTTATGGAAATAGTTCTCACTAAGCCTATTAGCTTATACCCCGATAGCTACCTTTTGCAGTTTCCGTATTTATGGTTAAGGCCACGTGGACCATGCGGGCAGGTAATCCCTTTTGAACATTAGAAATCTGAATAAAGTATAGCTTAGTATTAGCATGTTAATACGTATACAATAAATTAGTAATTTAGGGAGTTGTCCTTAAGTTTGTAAAGTCTTTGCCATGAACAAATAATTGTTGTGAATCCTCTTTTCTTAATATGTTTTTATATCTCCTTAAACTTCATTATTCCACATATGGTCCCCTAAGATTGTGAAAGTAAGCTTTACACTTAATATAAAAGCTTTTGGAAATGACTAAGGTTGTCATACTTAAGCTTTAATATTAAGTGTAGCGGACTGTCACGTTTAGGGTACCCATTGGGGCGTGACAACCACCATCTAAATGAGTCTTAGATATTGGTCGAAGTCCTAAAAAATCATGTCACAATCCAGACCAATCCATCCGAGTGGTGCCCGTAACTGCATATCCATCGGTAGGAAGGCCAGTGAGGACAACTACATCCTCTAACGTCACAGTCCTCTCTCCTGTAGTCATGTGGAAGGTGTGGGTCTTCGGGCGCCCCTTCTCCACTAAAGCTGTAATGAGGTGCTAATCTAGCTGGATGAATGGAATTTGTGCTACCCCAATGAAACTCGATAACGTCAGGAATGGCACCAGTCGATTGTCCAGATGTGTAAGTATGCCATCCTGCCGCCTCAGCCTCGCCTCCCTATGGCGGCAATATAAAACAATGTGCTCTTGCAGGAAAGTGATCAAACTTATAAGTAACAATCTTGTTATGTGGAAAGTAATTGATTGATGACAAAAGCTTACTTGCCTTGCCAGCCTCGATCTATGAACCGGCTGCCCCAAAAGTAAAGAGTCATCTCTAGGTCTTGGATCCATCTATAACAGAGAAAGTAATGACCTTAAAAAAACCATAAAGCATGCTAGATAAGTACAGTCAAACAAAGCATACAAAGATTTACCACTATGACTCGACTGACTCGGTACTATTCTACTAGCCGACCCTGTATGTGGATAACTGCGAATGTTATGCCCTCACAGCCCACATGACTCACATGAATAACCTTGTGGGCCCTCTCAAATATCCATCTCGTTCTGGTAGCGTTTTTTCTTAGGCCTACCCCTTCTCCTAATAAGACTTGGGATGGGGTGCCACTTCACAATGTCCAAAGGAGTCCAATTAGCCTTATCGGCTGCACCTATGAAGGAACGGCCATACACCCTAAGCTGGTTCTCTCATCTGTACCAATGTCCCACTTAGGCGACACAATCCATGTGGAGTTTTCCCATTACTGCCATTGCGTGGGAGCATGGAATTCTGTATATCTGCCACTTGTTACAAGTACATCTGCTTACTCTCAACTCAACTTTTTGTATGTGGTCCCCCTTCTGACCATACATCATTGGGCGTGGAGCAGTTACAACTTCAAATATCCGTTCCTAGTAGTCGAAACAGGTTATTCAATGGGCACTTGAGATATTGTTCCCTCTTTCGAACTTGTTTGCAACATATTCTGTGAGCAACTTACCCATACTCATTGCCTCACTTGCCTTCTGCATTTTCTTATTAAATATTGAGTTGCATTGCAAAATGTTTTTTTTACTAATGCTACCACAGGTAAGCACCGATCATTTTTTATAACTGAATTGTAACTTTCAGTAGTGTTAGATGTACCTATCCCAAACCTTACGCCTCCATCGTATGATAAAATCCACATATATGGAGGCAACTCGCGAAAATATGGTGATGTGCAAGGATTGCTTGTAGTGCTGCATTGAAGTAACCATGGAACTTTCTTCTCCGATTTGGTATGTGGCTCTCTTAACTATTTCCTTACATTCCTTACTTTTGGCCTTCGAATTAAAGTTGCTAGCAACGTGTTGGATACATCACCGCTAAGGCTATCCTCTAGGCCACACAACATTCTCACCTTCAACCACATTCTTAATGCAGGCATGCCGGTCTGATATCAAGCAGATTTTGGATCGGTCCTTGATAACATGTTGCAACACTTTTGCAAGGAACCAACTCCATGTGTCCGTACTCTCTGCATCGATTAGAGTATATGCTAATAGAATTATATGATTTGCCCCATCAACTGCTACTGCAATAAGCAGTTTCTGCTTGTACTTGCCGTACAAGAAGGTGCCATCAACTGTGACCACATGTCTACAAAGAATTAACAGATACAACTTAGTTCATGGATATTAATGTTGTAAGTAAAATAAATCATGTGTGGAAAACATAGCTGCAGTATTGGAATGCTTCAATGCAAGGACCAAATGCCCAAAACAGTTTGTCTAGGAATACGTGGCCGGTGGTATCTGAATCAACAGTTTCTCCACTCAACTTTTGCTCCTGGATTAGCCTCCGTTATTGCATTAAGTACATGCAGGAGCTCCACATATGAATCTTCTCAACTTCCATAAACCTGCTGAATAGCTTTTCTCTTTGTCTCACGAACTCTCTTAATATGAACATTGTACCCAAACTCCTTTAAAATGGTCAATTGGAGGTCCTTCGCCCTCACATCTGGAGAATTACAGATCTCCAATATGATGCACCTGGACATGCTTGTGGAGTCCAACTGAGAGTGATCCTGTCCAGTTATTTCATCTAAGAAGGTGTGGGGTCCTTCATATTTAGTGATGTGAAACCACCCACCATGCTTCTTGTAACTGCCTCTGAGTCTCCACTTACAACCTTTGCTATGAGTATCAGTACATTTAACTGCCCATGATCTTGGGTCCGAGTCGACTACCTTGAAATTGTAATGGTTCGATATGTGCCACATTTTAATTGCCCATATAAGATGATCTTTAGTCTTAAACCGCATCCTAACCTTGAATTCATCGCTGAAGCTCCAATTCTCGGTACTCAGTTCCTGGTCATCATTGTACACAGCATAACCACTGCCAACTTCAGCAGTAAAAAAGGGCATTAGCACCGAGCTTCCTGCTGCATCAACGTCTGTGCCAGTCATTTATCCTTGATTGTACTTCTGGAAAAGGAAAGCTTGGACATTATCATTTCTACCATCTTTGTAGTCATCACTTGATTCACTTGCTGTGGAGTCTAGAATGGTGTCCGTATCATCACCGCCAGTCAAATCCTGTGCGCATGTTTGAAAGGTACCCATGTGCAGCTGTTCGCTGCCTATTATCTGAATTGGAGTAGAGTTGGAGTTTGCCAAGCCTTGGCTCCCAATATTTCCAGGAAGGCCCATTTCCCTTGCAGGTGTCTGTGACACCTCATTTTCGAATATCTGCACATAAACAGCCACTGACTCTTCAATGTACACCAACATCTCTTGTGCAGCATTATCATCGGTCGCTGATATCATAACGCAGCGTTATCTCTAATAGCTACTCTATGATATAGCTTCACCCGATGTGTACACCTATTTACCTTGAGTCTATTGCAAATGATGTCCAGTATTTACTCATATGCTGAGTTCCTACTAACACTGACCACAGCAACTGGCAACTTATCATAACAAAACCATTATCGCCTTACAATATTCCCATGAGCATATAGTATAAACTTTGCCTTATCCATTTCCTCACCGACATGCCATCTCATAAAATATAGTTCCAATGCATGAAAGTTGCATCATAAGTTATTAATTGCACTCCCATAATATTTAACATAACTCCTACTACTGTTATATCGACCTTGGTTTTATAAGAGTATATATAACACTACGTGTTAGATGGACCTATTTTATTAATTTAGCCCATATGCACTTATTTATCCTATTTTAATTTAACAAATAATCTAATTCAGTTGCTGTATTGAGATTAATTTATTTAAACCTACAGTTTATTAAGTCTAAATCATGCTCGGTTCAAAATAATCGATTTCGGTCTAGAATTTACTTAATATCGGTTCATCACATGTATCAAAAACAAGACTGGCTCGCTATTTTATATATATATATATATTTGCCAATAAAAAAAAATTTACTTTAGAAAAAATAATACTAATCATCTCATACAGTTATACAACAATGCGATCACTAATCAAATGTAAAAACTACATAATGTACTTAACAATTTCAATTAAAAAATACCACGATACCTAATATACAACAATACAGCATCAAAACGAAAAAAATTTAAGAGGAAGCCGCAATACTGATTCGATATGGCAGAATAATGTGGGTCTCCTTGCACAGATTACTTTTCCTCTTCACCAAATTAACACTTCTACAATGCTTGGCGATCCAAATAAATAACTATATGCACTCAATTGCATGAAAAATTATTCGATTTTGTAGAATGAGGGTTAGGTTCTAATTTTCCGAATTAGGGCTTTTTCTTCGTAGCTGACAGACTGAGGAAGAAGAAGTTCACGTTTTACTTATTCACGCATAAGAAACAAGGTACAACAAGAAACTACCTCGTCTCTTGAAGAGACGAGGTCTTCCACTAGTGATAACCTCGTCTCTTCAAGACGAGACCAACTTGCCTAAAATTGATTATTTTGATCATAGTGGCATTTTCGTAATTATTTTTAAAATAATAATATTTTATTCCTTTCTCCTTAATAAAGTTTGGTTTAATTAGCCTTTATATAAATAAAATGAAAATAATAGTATACAAAACGGAAAATATTACAAAAAAAGTTATGTAATTGCGAAGGAAATAATACAGGTATGCAAAATGAGAAAGCTAAATCCAAGAATTCCTTCGGCCCTTTTTTGGGGGAAAGATCAAATTCAAATTGAAAAAACAAGATCATTCCACATGAATTTTTCGCTTTGCAATTTCCAGTGAACCCGAATCATAAAGGAACTTTGACTTCCTGAGTTGAGGAATCCTCATCGTTCCTTCTCTCATTCATGATCTCCAAAGCCATAAGACTTGCATCAACCCCCCATTTGCAACATTTGAAGGAAAACTTTGTCTGCAATGCAAAGTATCCAGAAGCGAGCTTCAGAAGGACAAAGAAGCAACCTAGTGCTGTAAATTGCGGGAGCCTTCCTGCGTTCTGTTGAAAAGTCAATGCAGATTATAAGAAGAGTGCAAACATGATATCTTTAGGTATCCCGGAAGCAATTAAATAATAATTTGAGCTCGAACATACCTCATTGTCGCTGGAAATTTCCAGTGCTACCTCCTTTAAAAAGTCCGCCAGCAAACACCCAACAAAGACCGACAGGAATGAGCAACTCCTTATTTCTCAATATCGCAAATAAAACATCCGATACAGAGCTAATAACAAAGAGTGTAATGAGCAACCACTTCAAAACCTTGCCCCCTGAAATGAGAATTCGATCAAGTAAGACAACCTCTGCTTTCTTCCATGGGAATTGTTTGACAGGATCGGGAATGGCTTCCCACACTCTTTCCTTGAAGATACTTAGCTTAGTCTTTATCTTCTCAGGTTCACCGAATAGTGGTAAAGCTGTTTTCATAGTACATTTTGAAGAGGTCATATGGCGGGATTGCAGCAGCATCCCAAAATTACCTTGACATTGTCTGGCCTTGAATAGCTTAATCTACAAGAGTAAAGCCAATGTAAGAAGCTTCATCACAGAATAAACCTAACAGGTCAATCTTGAATGCCTCCTATGGTACTGAAGCAGCTTTCATTAGTCAGTGCTGTAAAGAATAAACCACACTATTTTTCTCCTTATACAGAAACATACAGAAACATGAAGATTGCATTATAACTTACCAAAAGCATAACAAAACACCTTGGTTTAATATTACACATGAAATATATCATTTCTGCGGTCAATGTCAACTTGAAAACTAACAAAACGCTGATAAATATTCCAAATTGCAAAAAATATAAGAGTTGTCTACTATAATAGAAAACCCAGTTCTCTATCATCAACAATACTTTTACTTGACACAGGAAAAAGCAGAAGAATCTTTTTCCTATCTCTATATTGCCCCTGTAGCTCCCAATCAAGAAGCTTACTTTTCAAAGTCCTGAACCCAACACACCCAATCTAGTTAAACATAATGACTATATGCCCCTTCAAAAGAAACACTGAAGTTGAAGTTGATTAATTGATTCTCATCACTCACAGACAGTGGGCGTCTATTCAATAGAACAACCACTTGTTTGTATACATTGTCAATTGTCAAGACACTTCCACAACAAGTTTCAAAGGCACTATAAGCGCTCCCAATAGTTTTCCAAAGAATAGCAATTTCTTGCACCATGGGGGGAAGAAAATTACAATAATATGATTTCATTGTAAGAGCCCCAGATTTAGAAAAGGTCCCACTGCAGTCAATCCACCATATTCACTCAGATCATGTTTCTGTAAAAAATAAATGAGAAACCACAGAGAAATTCAAGTTACACTCTTGCATGTTTTCTGACAAAAATGAATATCCGAGGTCTTGATTTATTTATTTTTCTTTTCTGGTTAATCGATATCCAATGTGCTTTTCTCAGTGACTATGAATATCCAATGTTAACATATCATTTCATAAGCATGCTATACGTGAAGTTGTCAAGATCAAGAAATATATGAGGGAAGAATTCTTCAAGGGACCTCTCTTTTCTCAACAAGTAATGCCAAAAGACAATTTTTGATCTCCACGACCAACCCGAAAGTGTAGAGACTATGAAAACTTCTCAAAGGATAAAACAATATGCTCCCAACCAATATCTGCTAAAGATCTGAGGATCAGGTTTAAACTTCCATAATTGTTTACATAGTTGCGTCCTGCTAAATCGACCGACGGACCTTATGACCTCCAAGATGTAAGATTTTGGTTTCACTAGAAGCCATCTTAATAATTGAAGTGATCCCACAACACTTACTAACTTTACAAAAAAGATAACGGCGATTATCAGATATCTGAGAATGTAGCATAATATCTACACATAATTAAACGAATAAATGATTAAAAAATTACAATTTTACCCCCTAAAATGTTGTTAGTGGACATATACCCTAAACTCCAAGATGAAGTTCTACCACTCAAAACATCCAAAAAAAGTGCATTCACTTCCCCAAAACCAGCAATTCTCTTCCTTTGTATGTCCTCGTTTCGAATAGTAAATGAGGCCTATGCATGAACTTGTTCTTGATCATTTACCCTATATATAGCTTCTAATTTCTTCCAAGCAATTAAAAAAAAAAAAAACCCAAAACTTTGAGTCTATAACAGGTAAATATAAGATATTTCGTATCAAAACTTTGCAGAATTTCCATAAGAACACGATTACAGAATTAATAGAAAAGCAAATTTAACAAAAGCCTT